>VZTL01042956.1:5482-38162 GCA_013400535.1 Scopus umbretta
CTTAAACCTGGGGGGAAAGGTTTCTTCCACTAAAGCTATTACACGTTTTCCTCCCCCTACTAATTCAGCCTGCTGAAATACCTTTTTAGGATTTGAGCTGTCTTAGAGGCCTAAAGCAAAGCAGAGCTGAAGAGCTCTCTGGGATTCTCCAAAAAGCCCCCAAGGCTTTGGTACACAGATTTAAGAACTCAAGTTACACCCTTCAGCGAAGCCTACAGCATACGTAGCATCACTGATCACCAGGACCAGTGATGCTACAAGTTTTCACGCAGCCAGCCCGCCCCTCCAACCGGCAGATGAGGCAAGAGTCAAGACACCTTAAAAGCACCATGAGCCATGCCTCACAGCCCAAGACTTCGTGGCGTATTAAATATCAACCCATTTCCTCTCTGTGTCCTTTCATAGTCTGAAGTTTCTAGTAATACAGCCTATAACAAGGGGTTGGGTTTTGGCGGGGTTTGTTTTTTTTTTTTGCATTTTCACCTTATCATTATTGAGTTACGTTTTCGAGAGCAAGTGTAAACTAAGCATTGTTTCCTAATTGTCCTCCTAGACTGCATGTTTCCAGGGAATTCACTCCTGCTGAACCTCGTGAAGGCAGATCTGATTAACTGGAATAAACAGGAAACCAAATCACAGCAATGTCTATAGGGTGTTTCTGCTTTCCGCTCGAGAGGAGCTCAGCAGCTTGAATCTCTATGGTGTATGCTTGCATCCCTTTGCAGGCAGCTGCAGAAGAGAAAGTGATGAATTAACATGTCAAGGAATTGTCTGGGACAAAAAAAAAACCCAACAGTGGAACAATCAGAATTACAGAGAAATTGTTTGGAGAATGAACAGCACATGGCTTTTTAGATTTAAATAAAGACAGAGGAATTCAAGGAGAGAGGCATTAATATGCCTTCTGTTTTGGCCAGTAAAAAACACCTCCCCACCCCCACAGTGTTTCACGATCCTTTTCTCTGCTCCTAGATGATGAAAAAAATAGTAAACTGATCACAGAGCGTTTATACTGACCTTCCTTGATGTGTGCAGTAACACGCAGCCAGCACTTTCATTTTCAGCTGGAAAGGGGAAAAAAAAATAAAATAAAATCAGAAAAGTGTTACTATCACAGGTACCTGCAAGACAGCAGGAACCAAGCAGAAGGTTCAGGACAAGGTGAAGTATCACACTCTTGTTGGAAGATGACCTTTTATGTTTTTTATGTTTCTCATTTTGGAAGTGCAAACCAAGCATAGAAAGCAGCCTTTAGCATTATCTCATCAGTTGGGGTTTGTGTCTTGCAGTTTTGGGGTTTTTTTGTTTGTTTGTTTGTTTTTCAAATGCCCTATGTATTTTTACTCTTCAATTCTCCCCCCACCACTTCCCCACCTCCCAAAAAAACCTAACTCTCAATCCTTTAGATAATCATTTAATCCAATGCATCGTTGTTTGATAGATTGAGGCTAAGATTTATGAGTCACACTCATTTGGAAACCATTCTTCTTTTCCTTAAAGAGTCAACAATAACACCCAGGCACTTCCAAAGAAGCTGGCTGCGAGAGATCACACACAGGGACTAGAAGACGAGCACATTAGTGTCCTGTCAACTCCCCACGCTGTCTCCACAAATCTAAACGTAAAGCAACAGAGCTCTTGGGAAAGAAAACCGCTGTTCAGAGACTACTAAGTTTCACTTAATATGCAGCCAGGATACAGGAACGGGGATACCTGGGAAGATCCCAGTTCAAACTTCCAAGCACCAACGTTAACGTTTTCTTGGGGTATAAAGCTAAAAAAACCAAATCAAACCCAGTTGTTTTTGCCACAAGCCCACCTCCATACTACTTGTGTCCAAGGCGGCTTCTCTGTAGCATCACCAGTACCACAGGTCCTGTCTGCAGACCCTTCTCCTTAAGTCCTTATCTTCACACTCTCCAAAAAAAACCCCACAAAACTGAGCTGCTACCTAAATTATACATGAAACACATGAACAGTTTTCATTCAAACAAGCATAGTGGCAGCATGGAAAAAACCCACTGAAGACCAGATACTTTTCCAGAAGCCAAGCTGTGGAAAAGTACAGAGATGTGACACAGACTTACAGCTATTCAGATGAGGGTTTTGCTTCTTTTCCAGATCTGGACTCCCAAATCCTAGCCTATAAGAACCACTGCAATCCTATTTCACAGGTTGACCACACACTGAGGCACCTTCAAGCCCAGCCCTGCTACTCTCCAAAAAAATAACCCAGCTGCAATTCATGTGAAAACACCAGAACTCCAAAAAAACCCAACCAAAACAATCTTTTTCTGTACACAGAAAGCTGCTTTAACCAAAACCATCCCCGATCAAACAGGAATTCAAGTCATGCCCACGGTGGGGCTAAAAGGCTGCAACTCTGCTCCCAGTTTGAGTTGACTGCAGCAGAGGAGAGGGAAAGGATTGCCTTCATCTCCCACTAAACAACATAAGATGGTTCAGAGGCTTCAGTTACATCACCCAACTTCTCCCAAAGTTCACTTGGATGCTGTATATGTGATTAAAAGCATCACTTAGACAAGTCTGCTGGTGCAACAGTCCCAATTATTACTGCTTTTGACACGTCTTTCGGAAAACACAAGCTGTTTCATCTAAAAAAATGCTATTTATTATTAAAAAAGCAAGCACCCAAATAAACCAGAAACATCAAGCGTTTTCCCCAGGCTCTTACATCTGTAGTTCTCCAATGCTCACTTACTCAACATACAGCCTAATTATGCATGCAAAAGTATGCTGGAAGATTTGGAAGCCATAAATATTCATTGAGGAGAAAACATGTTTTGGGTTTTCTGCTCTTGAAAGACATAGTTCTAGAGAGAAAAAAATACCCGCAACCCCAAACAGCAAGCACGTGCTCAAGAGAGGTATCTGCAATCTGTCCTTGCGGATGCGTGCAAACACAACACAAATTCATGTTGTCCTTTTATCATGCAGCAACTCCTTGGTTTATTTTATCAGCTTCAAACATATATCAATCTTCTCCACTGACAGCTCTCTTAGGTACTGGTCTCGGATGAGCGCCAAGTGCTGCTTTATCAACACAAGCAAAAACATCTAATTACATCTGTTGGACCAGAATCTTTCAAACTTCTCAAAAAGGCCGTTCTGAGTACGGAGGTGATGCTTTGGAAGGCCCAGAGCCTCATTCATCATTTCATCCAAGCAACACACCACTCAGACTTGATCCAGGGAAAAGAGACAGCTGGATATGGCCACCCCAGTTCTGGGGTGTTATCTTAAAGGCCCATTGGAGTGCTATAACATTACTCAGGGGTAGAGGCAAATCCACTGGAACATGAAAAATGGGGAGAAACATACACAGAGAATTCACAAGTGCTCTTCTGCCTGGACTTATGAACCACTTGCTACGGGAGAACCCACTAGGTAATGTGGAATAAAACCCTACATGAGGTTGCCCGTGACACATCCATTGGGAGATATCTTGGCCAAAGCCAAGACCAACCACCACCAGCTCGCCACCCATTTTCTTGTCCTCCATGGCACTATTCAGCTCTTCCACAACTAGAGGGAAGCAGTGAAAAATGCACCACCCTTGACCCTTGCACCTCCATGGGGGCAAAGTGGATACAAAAAAACATGGATTCACCCTCTGCTGACAAGGAAGAAGCTATCCATCAATCACCAGCTACATCTCACTACCAGGAGTAACAACCAGATTTCACACCTGAAGGTCAGGATTAAGCATACCTGCACAGAAAGAAGAGGTCAGGGCCATGTAAAATTTTCATTTCTATTTTTGCAGTCCTCCTTGCTGGACAAAGCAGGCTGCAAAAGTTTATTTTGGGCAAGCTAGCTAGTTACGGGCATTATTGGCTCTGTCCTCACACATAGTTAAAGGAGAGCTGCCAGGGGTGGCTGACCTTATCTGTTAGGCTGTGCTCCAGGTTCTGCCCAGGGGAAAACCAAAAAGTCAGCAACGCATCTCTGACATCCCCTGGCAGCCACATCAAGGCGACGCGCATATCCCGATTTTCTAGGATGCATGCACACAAGCACGGAACATTACTGAATATGCTACAAGCGACTGGCTGGGAGTTCACTTCAGTTTTAGTCAACACTGATGAATTGCCAGCATTAGACTTGCACTTGTGGCCTTGTGTTGGCACATTCAAGAGTCCTGCCAGGGCACTGTGGCATGCCTCCTTTTTTTCCCCCCCCCCCACCATTTGCAGAATAGGACCCATCCAGCTTCTTGACATGAACAAGGAGACTTAACACTTAAGCGAGAAATGCAGCAGGAAATTTGTCTTCTATACTCCAAAGCAGTTTCATCCTAGCTGCCCTTGGCATAACATCCCTGATAGCAACCCAGAGAAATGAAACCCCCTACTTACTTCCCCTCCACCCCCTGTTTAGATAATGACATCTTCTATGCAAAGACGACCCTGAAAACAAACCCATAAGAGTCATATGGCAGAGTTTAAGGCTTTTCACCTTTTGCCTTAAGAGATCACCTTTCACTTAAGATCTCCTTTCCATCCCTTCCCTTGTACAGGTCCCCAGTGCTGCCCTTAACACCCAAAAAACCCCACAAGTCTTTGGAAGAAAGCCACCAGTGGATGCCTGCAGCATCTTAAGACTATATTTTTCTTTGGGTTAAAGGAATGGAAATTGGAGAGCAGGAACTTTCTGGCTGTGCAGGTGTCAGTGCACATTACTTTAGATCTACATGCATTCCCCGGTGCATCTGCATGGTAAATAGGCTAATAAATCAGAGCAGAATACATTAGCGCTTCCATGGTGTTCTCAAAAAAATATCAAGGATCTGGTATAAGTGGAAGTATTTAAGGTTTGGAGGTTTTTATTTAAAAAAAAAAAGCTGTTTTCTCTGGGCTTTCTTCAGGGGTCTGAACAAATCTAAGCCTCAACCACTTGTGTCGAGCCACATTGCAAGCAGCAAAAACTGTTCTGCTTTTAGAATCTGTTGCCTTAAAAAGAAATAAAAACACATCAGCACATAGCATGACAGGAGCTTGTTAGGAGAAGTGGAGATACTGCCAGTGACGAGTTAAAAAGTAAGTGATTGCACAAGCAGGATCTCAAGGGGATCCTTTGCTTTGCTGTCCTGCCAGGGATGTGCCGAGTCTGGACTCATCCCCATCAGACTTGATTAATTTTGATTAAATATTGTTAGATAAATAATTGTGCCCCAGCTATCTCACATTCCCATGACAGGATGGTGGGCTGAGCTGCAGCAGAAAAACTAAAATCAGCGGGGTAGTCCCTCTTAAACCAACACCGAGGTTAAGGGCAGGTGGGAATAAGCAATCAGCTACAAGTTTTGGAGCAGGCTGGAAAGGAGCAGGCAGGGTGGGGAGGAAAACCTGACCCGAGTAATGCTCAGCACGGACACTGCAACAGCCGGGCGGGTGAAGGACTACCGCCTCGCGCTCCCCTCTCTGGCTGCTGCGGAGGAATTGGAGAGGCACGGACAGCACAGACAGACTGACCAGGGCCCTTGTACAGAGCCAGGGACAAGATAAGAGCGCCGAGAGCTGTGTAACTTGTTGCACCCTGCAACTTTCTCAGACATGCCCACAGTACGAAAGCAACTTTTTTTTTTTTTTAAAAAAAAAAAAAGCTGCAGTAGGTTTTGTCATTAACTTTGAGGCAAGGGAAAAAGGCGCATTTTTCCATGCCAATGAGAGGGATGGGGTGCTCAAAGTCCTGGGGGAAGCTGCCCCAAAGCAAACCTGAGGTGGAGCACCTCTACGGGAGAACACTGCCTTTGTGCGGAACCACCCGCGCTATCCAAGCCCCCCCCCACCTCCCTCGGCTTCGTAAGCACCGCTTTGAAAACACCCTCCTCAGGAAATTCGGAGGGAGGCCATCTCCCCCCTCCGGGACACAATCGGTGTATCCACTTTCCATCAGAGTATAGGAAGCTTCAAGAGCCCAACATCCCACGCTGACATCAAACTGCTAAAACAGGAGTTATCAGATGGAACGCGTGGGTCAGCATTGTGCCTCGAGACATAAAAAGGACCTTGGTATTAATGTGAGGAAATGTGACTATTGTATGCAGAATGATACCCATTCAGGCCCAGACCACTTGTCTCTGGACATTACTCTCTCTGGAATATCCTTGGCGCCAGCATCTAGCGTTTCTCCTCGTCCCCTTAAAGAAAAAAAAAAGAGTCATCTCGACAGGGGCTGGGCCATGCGTTAGCGCACCGTGTTTTGCTCCTAGCAGCAGCGGTGGGCATGCACGTGCGTGCTGCTGGAGCGGGTTACAGGAAACTCTTGATTCTCCGTATCTAGGAATGATCAATTGTCCAGAGGGTGGAACAGGCTTTAATTTCTCGTGAAGCGTAAATCGTGTTCCGTTATTTCCCCCCCCACACACCCCGACAAAACCACATCCTGCTTTCCAATTGGCTTTTTGCTGCCATCAGGATTTTGCCTTCTTCCCCCCCAAAAGAGTGCTTCAGGAACCTCTCTGCAGCTAAAACCACCAGCGTGAGCATCAGCCCTAAGTGGCAATACATACTGCAAGAGTTGAGCAGCTACAGCTCCGCAAATCCCTGATAAATCGTGCCCAAGTTTAGGACAAAATCCTGTGCAAACCCTTCCACTGTAATCCGGAGAACGGAGGAGAAGGCGAATTGTTTTAAAACCCCAAGCTGCAAGAATGAGCTCCAAAGATTTGTTTTAAAACCCCAAACTGCAAGAACAAGGTTCAAACGATGAAAATATTTGCCTGGCTGACTGAAGGGAGCTGCCAAGCAGATGAGAACAACTGTGACCATCGGCGAGGCTGTGGCCCTGCACGCTTTGTAGACCCACGGCAACAAGAGAGGCTTGCATTGCCTGTCTGCCAGCTTTAAGGTGCAACCTAAACCAAGTTGCTGTATTCATTTGCAGGGATTTGTTTCCAAGCATGCTGCAGATAAAGCAGCAAGTGGCTGAATCCCAGACAGCGCTAAGACAGAAGGGTTAATACACTTCTAGCTAGGCGAGGGAATAGGAAAGCAGTTGTAAAGCCATGTATGAACCTGCAAGCCACTAGACAGCTAACCTGGCAGCTATGAAATAAGCAGGGCTTGTAGCACACCGGTCTGGAGAGGAAAGAGGTGCCCTCCCCTGCACACCAAACTCACTGATGCTCCTCATCCTCTCTGGCACAAATTCCCAGGGAAGGGAGCATCAAGCTGGATTTTCCACCTGCAGCACAGGAAAGGTAGCATCCCTGCTCCTGGGGTGGGGGCTCCCTCTCTGACCTCAGGCAAGGGGCGTCAGGGAAAGAGGACTTCACTCGGGACAGCAATGCAGTACTGACTCCTGCAAAAATACATGCAGCAGGGCACAGACCTAACATTTTATTGGTACACACTTACTGTGACTTCAGAACAAGTCTCAATTGCTAAAACCCAACCTGATCTTCCCCACCCCACCCCGAATGCAGATTCCAGGTCCAAGGCAGATATCCAGCTTCAGATGAAAGACCCACCTTCACGTTGAACCTACCAGTATCTGTTGAAAACAGAAGTCTTGCCACCAAAATCTAAGCTAGAACGATGAGAGGCAGAATAAAAAAAAACAAAAAAACCCACACACCCCAACCAAAACCCCCCACCTTTTTGTCAGCTACTGCAAGGAAGCAACAAGACACCCGGCAGAAAGGACCCAAGTATCAAGACTGAGAAGCATTTTACTGCCTAGGCATCTGCACTGACTTGGGCTCAATATTCTACGCAACAGCAGCCAGTATTAATTAAAAATGAGATAGGCCATACCTTAAACCCTAGATTTCTTCAAGCTATCCTGTTTTATACTCATCTGTGTGCACAGCCCAGCATTTTATGACAATAGTTAATTGTCAGAGTTTTATGGGCTGTGCTATGTTTTGTTGGCTCAACGTTTAATCCCACGCAGCGATCTTTTTAAAACAGAATTATAGTAAAGTGCATCCAATTATGCTCATAGTGAGCTGCACATCCATCATATGGAGATTAACAGCTTGACAGGATGATGGCAAAGCTGTCACCGCATCTGTAATTCCACTTACGTTGCCTGCCAGTACCCTGACCCTGGGGTGTACCAACTCATCCCCTCCCCAGATGGCATTTTTGGATCCTTTAGTCCTACACTAAGGTAGGCAACAACTTCACAGCAGCTCCACAGAAAAGGGCTCCAGCAGGAGAGAATTTGGACACCACGTTCAGCCAAGAGACCCAACTGTGATGACCGGAACGAACCATGACAACCAGACTCACAGTGTCACAGAGCAGCTATTTGTCTTGTTTCAAGTCACCTTAGAGGTTTTTCCTGCTGGAGACTGAGCAAGCGTATTTAATGCAGCAAGTGCACCTGACACTAGGGAGCAAATCCACCCAGGCAGCGCTGGAGAGCCCTCTTTGTGGAAGGCGGCCTATGGTCAGTCCCTCTCTGGCCAGGCAGCAACTGCCCAAGCCCCACCAAGTGTTGCAATGGGTTGCATGACACAAGAGGGCAATATCGAGCCCTCTGGCACAAGGAGGCCTTTCAGCTCAACAAAGGTTGCACCCAGATTGGAGGAAGCAAGGAAAGGGGATGGGGACAGAAAGATGTCATTCCCAGACTTGCTTTTCTACTGTGTTTAAAGAGCACCAGAGGATCTTATAAGATCCTGGAGCACTAGCTCCCTTGGGGGTTGGAAAGGAGGTGTTTTGTGGGGGACCTTACATTGCCTAGACAAAATCTACTTCCCCCCCCACACACACCTTTTCACCTTCTCTTGCTGGAGACAAGCACTGCAAGTGCTCAGCTCTGCAGTTTTGTTCCGGGAACACAAAGCCTGAACATAAAACAAAACACCCAGACAGCAGCAGCAATGCAAGGGCATTTCTGAAGAGAGTCCCCTTGCAGAGTTAAACAAGGAGCAGTGCTCCCAGATACACCTCGGTAAGGGCATAGGTAAACTTCATTTCTGGAAAGAGCTTCAAAAGCTTGTGAAGAGAGGTTTTTCTTCCAGCAGGTCAGGCTACTTTCATTAGCAGAAAAGCTTCAAGGGTTCATCTCAGCTGCTTTCAGGCACCTGAGAAGTCAGCTCTCCAGGAGGATCAGCTATAGCTCTCTACAGCCAGAGACCGATTTAGTATGCATAAAGTCAAAATCTGGAAGATGCTTCAGCAAAACCACTTCTGAGAAAGAGCAAACAGCCTAGATGCCTTGAACACCTGGAGTCTGAGGAATCCTAGGTCTGATGCTCAGAAAACCACCTGAGTTTTGGCTACTTGGACCACTTTGATACTGTCATGGGGGGGTGGGGGTGGGAATCTCACTTCACACCTGTCCTTATTGAAAGTTCACTTTAGTTCTGCCCAAAGGCCATTCCTTAAAACCTCCATCCTTGTATTTGGAAAGGGGATGCCAGCACATGAGAAGTCCATTTTTCCTTAAAAATCCTGAACATCTCAGCTGAAGAAAATGGATTCAACTAATACCACTGTCACAAACATCAGTGCTTGAGGGAAAAAAGGAAGCTTTTTTGACTTGTTTTGAATGGAAGGAAAAACACTTATAAAAAGCCCAGGAGGACACACAAGGAAAGTCAGCTTCTTCAGACACAGAAGAATCCACAGGACTTGCATTCCTCATCCCCAAACAATGTACCCCACGGCATTAAGCCCAGACTTGTCATAGCAGAGTACAGTTCCCCTTAAATCTTTCAATTAAGATGGCATTTGTAAAATTGCAGGCTTGAAAATTGCTATATGTTATTCCTAAGTTAAAGTCACCGCTTCGATTCAAAAAGTAGACTTCAAGACAGTCAAGCAGAGGTTTGGGCCATGCCTATTCTGCATTTCCAGTAATTGCTCACTATAGATCAGTTGGGATTTGCTTGTAATCTAAAAATAACTTTGAGCAAATTTAAAGGACTCTCCAATACTGCGATGCCAAGTATAAACCAGAGCCCTCACATTTGATCTCCAAAATACTCAATGCCCACACTGGGATGAAACCCAGGCTGCTGCTGCATCCCCAAGCTGCATTTTCCTAGGCACGTAGAATGAAAGCCAGCTAGCCACCCTCCTTCACCATTTAGCATGTACAGAGGATGTTACAGTGGCATGCTAGAGGCCAAAGCAACCTCTAGAACAATCTAGGGATTTTATTCCTCAATAGCAAGCATTTCAGACAACACAAATTGTGAAGGTAACTAGGCTGTTTGGAAGTCCCCTCCATCTTACTCCCCGTGTTGGGCAAAGTTTCTAAAGGATGCTGGCTTGGCAGGGAGTACCCAAAAAACACAGTTTTAGGCAGACATATCCATCTGCAACATGGCTGCACAGCCACCCCTCCACAGAACCCTTAAGGTTGGAAAAGACCTCTGAGATCATCTAGGCCAACTGTCAACTCAACACCACCATGTCTACTAAACCATGTCCTGGAGTGCCACATTCACACGTTTTTTGAATGCCTCCAGGGATGGGGACTCCACCCCCTCCCTGGGCAGCCTGTTCCAATGCTTCACTCAGTAAAGAAATGTTTCCTAATATCCAATCTAAACCTCCCCTGGCACAACTTGAGGCCATTTCACCTTGTCCTATTGCTTGTTACTTGGGCAAAGAAACTAACACCCTCCCTTTCAGGTGGTTGTAGAGAGCAATCAGGTCTCCCCTCAGCCTCCTCTTCCCCAGGCTGAACAGCCCCAGCTCCCTCAGCCGCTCCTCACAAGACTTGTTCTCCAGGCCCTTCCCCAGCTTCGTTGCCCTTCTCTGGACACGCTCCAGCACCTCAACGTCCTTCTTGTCGTGAGGGGCCCAACACTGAACACAGGATTCAAGGTGCAGCCTCACCAGTGCCCAGTACTGGGGCATGATCACTCCACTCCATTCTCAACCGTCTCTCCCGAGGAGCAGCACAGCACCAGTGCCAGCAGAACCAGCCTGATCCAAAGTCCCTCCACTGATCTGCTGAACACTCTCTGCCACTTGCTTTTCAAGCGTCTCTCCTTCTACCCCCTCCCAAAACACTTGGCCTAGACGAGCCAAGCCACCACTCGAAGCTGGCACCATGGCTCCCCGAGGTGGAAGCCCAAGGGTTGCGTTTCACAGGTGGGTTTACCCCCAGCACCACACAGCACTGCAGGGACCACCGCCAGCAAACACCGTCCTCCTCCCCTGCATGAAGCTGCCTCGTAGCAGGCACAGATCCCACTAAAGAACACTTAGGGGAGCTTGACACTTGGGCCTTCACCTGGAGCAGGTAGTTTGTACTTACAAACAAAACATGACAGACAACAGCACTTCCCTGTACTGTAGACATAGCTGCAGGGGCCTGAACTCCATCAGAGATGTTTAAATGAGGAGAAAACAGCCTGTTTTGTGACCTGCCTCAACACAGCAGGTATAGGGATTGCTTGCTTCCAGTGAGGATGATTAAACCCAGAAGACACATGGTGTCCAACCCCAAAAGTCCCACCACACTCTATCATCCCTTACTGGCCGCTGTGGAGAGCAGCGACTGACCGGGGTGATCCACAGCTCTGACTCGCCTCCAGCATTTCAATTAAAACACGATTAAAAAAAACCCCTCCAATAACCTTGGGAAGCCCCAGAGCCATGTTCAAATTATCTACAGGGACCGCATGCACCAAAAATCCCTATTTCTCACTAGACATGGCTCTCATCCAGTGACCAGCCACAGCAGCAAGAGCGACAGCAAGGCCCCAAACTTGAGGCCTTGCTTTAAAAAAAAGGAAGGAAAAAAAGGAGTCAGGATGCTTCATATGGATGACTGAAGATCCACTCAGCAGCCAGATTTTTTTTTTTTTTAAAAGAAAAAAGCTAATTAGGCTCCAAAATTTTGCAGCGAGGAATGACCGCATCTCACAGCCCCGTTTTCGGGGGCAGGACTCACCGGTGGCGTTCGGCGGCACCTCCAGGTTGACGTTGACGAAGAAGCGGATGCTGTCCCCCGAGACGATGGAGGAGTTCACGGCGTCGAAGAGCTCCTCGCCCCCCGTCTCCTCCTTGGCCTCGCAGCCATCGTCCGTGTCGCACTTGAGGTACCCTGCCAACGACACGGGGAGGGCGGTCAGTGGGGACGCGCCGTGGCCCGGCGCCGCCGGGATGCGGCATACCCACCGATCATGGCCGCCGAGGGCTGCGGCGAGGCCACGGCAGCGCCTGCGGCCTGGCGAGGGGCTTCTCTGACGCCCCAAGCGAGGGGCTGGAAGTTATAAGCAATCGGCTTATACACCAGCACGTTTTGGGGTGGCCTCAGGCGTGCGTCCGAAGTGCCGCTCCGGAGCCTGGCCGGGTGACAGCGCAGGCTTTGCCCGCCAGCCTGCTCACCAAGACAATGGTACGAGCGGCAAATCCAAAGGGGTATGCCTCGTTCTTCTCAGATTAAAAAATAAAAACAAACAACCAAAACAGGATGAAAACTCGGATTGGAAGCCATAAATGCCAAGCAGCGGCCCAGAAGCAAGAGCTTGCGCCGCAGCCCCAGCCCACCCTAAAGCCAACTCGTTCATCAGCTCAAGTCACCGGTGGCACAGCTGTTCCACTTGCGGTTCAGCAATTTGAAACTTGGGGAGGGGGGGGGGAAGGAGGGGAGAAAAAAAAAATGTTTCCAAGGAGACACCCGATACAGACGGACAGAACCACAGCTCCCCACAGGGCAGAGGAGCAGGTCACAGGAGGCAGCACCGAGAAAGTGAGACAAGTTTCTTAATTACAGCGGACAACTCTTTCAGCCTTTCGCAACGCTTCTAATTAGAGTTCAACCTAGCCTCATTCAACAGCAAGCTGGTTCACTACAACGTTTTATTACGAAGCAGCTGGAGGACTCTTGTGGCATGCTCGTGTATCATGTTTAATTAGGAGAATTAGGGACATTATAGAATGTCAATTTTTACATTACCAGGATTATTCAGCAGCTTCTACCCATCTTCCGACAAGTCTTTTATGCCTAATTTGAAGCAGGAGGGATATATTTCATTTGATTTAGGCCCTACAGCAAAATGAAAAGGGTGAGCTTCAAGGCAGAGGCTTGAATGGAAACCGAAAAAAAAAAAAGCCATCAATATTTTAAAGCCTCGTATAAGCAAACGTAGAAGCGGCAGCAGCTGAAAGCAGCGCACGCGGTCTCCGAGGGATCTCGAGCCCGACAGCTCGCCACCGCAAAAAACAAGCCCCGAGCAGGGAGACCACAAACAGGAACTCGGCGACGCAGGACAGGGGCTGCAGCGCTTCCTGCCGCGGGCGACGTGCCGACGGGCACTCGGCATCTCCCCAGGAGGGCTCGGAGAATGCCAGGGGTTCAAGCCTTCAGGTAACTTCTAAGCTACTTCTGAGGCACAGGAGACCTGACAAAAAAAAAAAATCCACCTCGGATTAATCCCCCTCCTGATCTCTGCCTCCTTCATCTACCTGCTTGATGGGAGTAAACGTGAATCAGTCCTATCAGAACTGCCCTGAACGGCTTCAAAAAAGCATCCAGGTTGCTGCTGTCCCCATCCAGCCTGCCAGACAGCCAGCAAAATGCATCAAGGGTGCTGTCCTCTGCTGCTGGTGGAGCTTAGGCAGCTGTTTCCATCCCTACATGATAGAAGCTTGCCCAAAACAGCCAGAAAGACACAAGGTGAGGAAAGCAGAGGGAACACCTGAACACAGTGCCTGAAGTATCATGGCACTGTAGGCACAAGCAGGTATGAAACTTCTGCAGAAGGGCTGGCAGACGTGCCAGGGTTAGGGGCAGCCTGTATCCTGGAGGGAAGGACAAGAGCCAAGCAGGCTGCCTGCGACGTGGGAAGTACTACAAAGTCCCATGCAAGCATCTCCATCCCAAAGTGCCAAACCTGGAGGTTTGGTTCCTCTGAAATGCATGACAGACACCATAACCTCCCCTCACCAAAGCAGAGCATCCACCAGTGCTGACAGCCGCCCTCTCCTCCCCAGCCCCCGATGCCAGGAGAGCTTGGGCAGCCCTGCAAAGCAAAAAAAACAGCCTCAAAAAAAAAAGTGGGCTCAAATCCATGATCCTGGCTTTTCTATCTTGCAGCCCCAGGGAGTTATCACAACAGGTCTGCGCTTCTCCATCTTTCCCACTCAGTGGGTCGGATGGGAGGTACCTGGGGGCAAGCGCACAGCTCTGAGAACATGGCTGAGCTTTTCCCCACTGCCCTAACGCCATTCGGACACAGATGGGCAAAAGCCAGGCAAGGAAGACTATTCAACTTCCCAAGGTTTCAGTAAACCAGCTTGGTAAGAGCAGCACAGCAGCAGTGGGCCCTGGAAGCGGAGAGGGCTGGAGACAGGAGAGAAGCAGCACAGGAGCTGGAAGAAGGGCAAGGGTGGAGTAAGATCAGAGGGTTGGGCAGAGGTCAGCGAGGACTCTGGCAAGGGAAGCATCCTCTGTTCCTCCCTCTTTAGGGGAGGAAAGAGCAGAACAAAAGGCAGCCGAGCCTCATGTCCCTTGGGCAAGGGACGGACAAAACACTCAGCTTGCAAATAAACCCAAACCTTGGCTGTACAGGAACTGCACTCCCGGGCAGGTGTCTGCTTTGTCACTGAACCACCTCAAGGCTTCAAACCACTCCTGTTTTCAATCCTTCGGCCCATTAGTCTGCCAGGCATTTTAAAACGCGAGCAACTTATGCCTGTCAAACGCAGGGTCAGTCTGAGGTGAGAAGATGAGCTGCGCGCATGGCGGATGCGCCTTCCTCACCGAGCTTGGCTCGATAGCTGCCTCCAGCCCTGGCAGCTGTTTCCCCCCCCCCCATCACCTGATGATTACTGAGTGCCACCCCTGCAGCTTGAAGGGCAGCAGATGCCACAAGCGACAGCAGAAGCTGAAGGTTTGATTGGTGTTTTACAGAAGTTCAGAGCAGGATCCGACGTGGCCGTTGCACAATTTGTGTAAATATCAGTCAGGTTTCCATATGGAAGCACAGGCGCAGTAACACTTTATAGCCTGTGCTATGAGCAGTTGCTTCAGGGAGGTGGAGAGGGGATTAGACACCTTTTCATACTGCCTCAAATTGGCTAGGGAAGAGTTTAAGATCTCCCAAATGGTGCTCCTCCCCACCCTCCAATTTCTATCACCGTAGATTGCCACCTTCATGTGAAGGCAGCATTTGCTGAAGCACTATGAGCTACACGACAGGCCGAGTCAGACCTCGGAGCGCAGGAAGCACCACTTCAGCCTAAAACGTGGTCTAAAAGCACTAGAGAAAAGAGATTTTGCTGAATAGGAGGCCAGAGTCAGGCACTGAGTTAAGGTTGGCTGAGAAGATCAGCTCAGCCCTCCTATACCTTGAAGGACCTGACCTTTTGTGGTCAGGATGACCTCCTCTTCATCCATACTGCAAGACTCATCTCTCAAAGAGGAATAGAAACAGCATGAGAAGTGCACAAGGCCAAGGACAGCAGGCACCATCCTTCAGTGCTGCAGGAGCAAAATCATCTCCTCACCCTGTGCAGCCCTAAGTAGCAGATGCCTTCACCTTAAGTCTTTCCATACCCCAGCCCATCATATGCAATGTGAAAATAAGCCACACACCCCCATTTTATACAGGTGCTGGGAAGAAAGAAAAAAAAAAAAGTATGATTTCTTTAGCTATTCCCCTCTAAAGCTTCATCCCTTCCCCTGTAATTCACACCTGGCCCAGGCCTGTCTTGCTCCAATAACTCAATACCCATCCCCAGCCTTCTCTCCTTACTCCCATCATCTTCTCGGATCCACTTCATCTCCCCAGTCCTGCTGCTATCAACCCTCTCCCAACTCCGACAAGGTGCTTGCCCTGCAGCTATTTTGCTTTCGAGCTGAGTTTTAAGAGCCCAGGGCTCTGTCGGGAAAAACAGTGAATTGAGCTACAGCAATAGGAGGTGGCAATACCTCTCCCTCCACTGCCTTAGTGGCACCAGGCAGCTGCACCCGGGGTAATAAAACCAGCAGAGTAGTAGTAAGCAGGCAGCACAGCTTCAGCCACATCGTATATGTCCCCTAGAAAAGCTTAATTACTCTGTGGGAGCAGCACTCACAGCCCAGGGGCTGCAGACTTCTCCAAGAAAGCCGAAATCTTAATCATCAAACTCAATTTCCTGGGAGAAAAGCAGCTATATTACTAATGACATCATCTCACAGCCCAAGTGGAAGCTTATGCCAGACACAGCCCCGGCATAACCTCTCCGTGTGCCTGAGAGGAGACAAAGCCAATCATGGTATTTTAATCAACAACGGCATCTGCAAGCATGCACACTAACCAGGAGGTTACAAGTGCAAATGCATCTACCCACACTTTGCTGCAGACTCAATTTAGCACAGCAAGCCAGAAAAAAAAATATCTAAGGAGGTGGTTTTTGGGGGAGATCGGGCATTTTTCCTTTTGGTATTATCCAGATGTTGCACAGTTCTGGGCACGTGTGTGCCACACATTTTTTTGTTTAGGCAGAAACATTGCTGCTACTGTTTTAGCAAAAGTTAAATGGATAAGGTATATATCCACATGGCTAGATTAGCAGGGCAAAACAGGAAAGTTAAGATCAAAGCTTGTCAGGAGTTATTGATCTCTGCCAAGTCTCTGCAAAAATTGCTGGCTTTATTTCTGAAGGACCACATATGCTACGTTAACACTCTGAATACTCAAAGCAGTTTTCTGGAAACCATTGATTTTTATCCTCAACTTCCAAGGTAGTCTACGCTACAAGTCTGGAAAAGCGTTCTCCTTGATAGCACCTGCTTGCACAGCCATACCTACTCCCTCAGCCAAACCCAAGCCCCAGCTTCCAGAATCACGGGGTGGCACCTGCTCTTCAGAAACAGTAATTGCCCCCTCCCATGACATCTCCTCAGAAAGCTGACATTCCATTAAAAGGGTTCTTTTGAGCTCACACGATTGGCAATTCAACATGATCAGCTAGCTATGTTAAAAGCCATCTCGGATTTCTCAAATGAGTTTTTCTCTCAAATGAGTTTTTAGGCACAGAAGGCAGCAAACTGCAGGACATTTTTACTGGTTTGGCAAAACAGCACTTGTGGTCATCTCGCCAGAACACAGGAGCAACGGCATGCACTGTGCTCCTGCTGGATTCAGCGGCCTCAGACATTTCACCCTGGGAAAAGCAAAGGCTTTCCTTCTAACATCACTGCTTTAGATATTTTTGTCACTGATCCTGATCCATGCAGAACTGAAATCCAGCAGTTGGCTCCACGCTTAGCATTTCAAGCCATAATCCTCACAGAGCCAAATAGCCAGCTCTGCTGCAGTCAGACAGTCAAGCGCAGACGGCTGCAAATTCTTGTTTTGGAAGAGCCCAAGAACCATTTGCATCCACTTTCTCAGAAGAATTACAAGTCAAGTACAGAAGGAGAACAGAAACAATAATATTCAATAGCTTTTAAAAGTAAGGGAGCATCAACTGGGACATGGGCATTACCCTAAAATCAGGTCTGGTTCTTTGAGCATCCCAGTGCTCAGCTGTAACATAGTGTTAAGGAACTCAAGAGAGAATTAAGCCCTGCATCTACCTAAAACCTAGTTGTGATACTGGCATTAAGTTTAAAAAAAAAGTCAGCTTCATCTTGTTTTTTTCCACTCCCATGGATTTTCAACTTGCTCTAACCAACCATAAACACTAACTTTCAAGAAAGGCATGAGGTTTTAATTAACCTGAACTCAAGTGATCAGCCTGAGGTTTAAGCTATCAGAGGGCTTACTTTGTTGCCAGTACTGCAGGCTTGCAGATGCACTGCGTCACTCAGAAAATACCCAAATTCCCAACATCAGGTGCAAAAGGAAGCTCAATTAAAAATGGAGCCTCCACCTCCACGTTGACCTTCACACTCCGCACAAAAACACGGACTCGTGTTGCCTCCAAAGGTTAGATAACCTTACAGTCAGTTAATATTGGCAGGGATAAAGCAATCGAAGGATTCAGGAGAGACTGGGAAGAACTTTGTTTACGTGTTATCAGTTCTCTAATCTGCACAGTATTCTAGAAAAAAAAAAGAGTTTAAGTAGCATCCTGCTCACACACACTTAAGGCAAGCTTCTGGTCATACCTCACACGCCGATTTCAGCATAATCACCTACTTGTCAAAACAGCTCTCCTCTTTCAGACTAGAGGCAAGCAATCATATGGATAGAACAGCATCTTTAACTTAAATGTTTGCATGAATTTTACACGTTCCTGCTACAGTCGCACTTCAAAGTTAAGGGGTTACTTACTGTTTTGCATCACAAGAGTCTGAAAAGCAGTCATGAAAAATTCCTTCCTTACTAATTATTCCATTTCACAGACAAGAACAATTGCAGTGCTGTAGCCACCAAGCAATACCCGCTGAAGGCTGCTATCAAGTCACATTTTGCAAGGCTGTCCCCCACAAAATTAAAAAATTAAGCCACACTGATTAAATGAAGCAGTTCTACATACAGCTGGATGCTCGCTAGGTTTCTAAGCTTTACCATTGGTACACAGTTGAGAGATTCCCTGGCAAGGCTCCCTATTTTCGTCCAAAGGAGATTCACCCATCGTGCGCAGACAGCCACACGGACAGGGTTTATGCCAGCCCAGGAGAAGACAACCGGGGGGGTAAGGTGTTGCCAACAGACTGCATTGTTGGACTGCTGAGGGTTTGCTGCTGACAACTAACTGGCAAGAGAGATCCAGAGTTTACCTCCATGCTTTTTTGGCTAGATGACCTCCTTTATTAAACCAGATGTTATGGGTCAGCACAGGTAGGCTAATGACTTCCCTAAGGCCACCTAGATGGGATTCAGAGAAGTGTCCACCAATCCCAGCCCCTCCATGGGTAGCTTGAGGGGCAGAAGAGCTGAGAAAGGGTTGGGTGATGCTCCTTAAAGCAGTCGCTGGAAGCTCATTAGATACAGGTTTGTGGCCTTTTGGAGTAATGGCCACCTACTATGGAGATGTCAATCCATTACCTTAAGCTTTCAGAGTGCTTCAAGACCACAGATTAAACCACAACCTCCTCTTGTTAAGGAGAAGAAAAAAAAAGTAGAAAGCATCTAGCAGGTGTGTCACCAAGACCAGACCTGTATCCTTCAAGCAACAGATCCCTCCACTACTGGCCAGCCGTAACTTCAGTCTTATGCTTCCAACCCTACTTCAAGTCAGCCCTTTGTCATGAAAAGCCAGATGGAAACATAAAGTTTCCCCTGCCACTTCAGTAATAATGCATAACAGAACTGAAAGAACTGATCTGCTACCAAAAAAAAAAAAAACAACCCAAAACAAAGCACCCAGGCACTTTTGAATTAATTCCAGTATTGTATTTTGCAGCCAGATTTCTAGGAAATGTTGTGAATAATCCAAGTAATTCAGTGGGGCTTCGTTTTTATTTTTTTCTTTTTACAGAACACAGCAGCACGTGGAATTTCAGTTCTGTAGCAGAACCCACAGAAATCAGGAGTGTTCGTTTTAGAGGCCTCCTGATAGACAGTCCTCAGAAATAAAAATCTGCAAGAGACCTGCAAGCCACCCCCTCAGGTTCTCCACAGGTACGTAGTAGTACATTTCCTGCTGGTAAACTGAGCATTTCATTGGGGGAAACCCACTGCAAAAGGATTTGTTTCACAAAGCTATTTAGATTAATCTCCTAGTTAGGCAAACAATTCCCAGACAGATAAAGACAAATTTAAAAAAGAAAAAAACCCACACCACACATACCAAACTGAACTGCAAAACAAAAACAAGCAGATAAAAATATATCCAAATATCCCAAGTCAGACTGGGGCCTTGGGGCCCTTCAACACAACTGCAATTTATTGTGCCAGCAAAACCAATTAATAAGTCAGAGGAGAGCAAGCAGCAAGGCATTTGCTCTGGAAGACAAAAATTTATGCTGCAATATCTGTTGAGCCAGCTTGAAAACAATGCAGCAATTCAGCTATCCCCAGCACTACACTGGGATTCCTTCCCTTGGATTTTGCAAGAGGAACTAGAAAGCCTCCAGGTTTGCATCTTATCAGGGAAAGTTCTTGGGTCAATTAAAAAACTCATCATACACTGGCATAATTTAATCACTTGCAGTTAATACCAAAGCTTTTGGAGCTAATCCACTTGTAGCAGGCACTGGATACCACCCCACCAAGGAGGGTGGCAGGAGGCTGACAGCCAAGAGACAATGCGGGGCTTGATGAGTCCTTATTCTGAACATTGATTGCCAAGCTGCATTTCATCAGGACTCCAATTATCTTCAGGTTTGGACTGGGTCTACAGAATCATCTCATTAGTCACTTCAATTTGCAAGGAAAACTCATTTGACAAGACAACCTCGCTGAAGATTCAAGCGACTTAAACACACAGCCTGCTCACGGGGTGGTTAAGGGGATGCCAAATATTACTGGCCTGTGCTAGATTCTGTTTCTTCGCTTGGGCAAGAGGCTTGTTCCACAGACTCAAAAGAATGAGCAAAACCACGGGTTTTCTTCAGCAAGGTAACAGAGGGCAACTATTAAAGCTGACAGTACACATCAGTTGAAAACAGAACATGGCCAACAGCTGCCATCATACCTGCTGCCACCACACTCTCCATCAGAAACTTCTAGCTAGGCAGGCACGAACTTATTTCCTTATTTTTCCTCTTAATGTTGCCTCTACAGAGCAAACCACTAAAACCAGACATTTTATCCCCCAGTCCTATTGCATGTGTTTACCTTCTGCAATGCACTACAGGCCACAAAAGGGGCTTTCAGTCAAGTTCTTCCCAGCATTAGGGGAAAACTAGAGTACACTGGAAACTGGGACTTGTAGCTAAAGACATGGGTTCCTTTGATTAACCTTCCAGGTTTTTAGCCAGTTAAGAAGTTATCAGAGAGGTTGGTACATGGTTGAGACCATAACAACCCTCTGAGCTTCCAGAATAGTCATGTATTAACATCCATTCATTATCAAATCCTTTCTGGGCTTTCCTCAGCTCCTCAGTAATTACCAGAAAAAAAAAATTAAAAAAATTACTGTTTTTTATTAACTGTAAATATCCAGGAGATTCTTCCAAAGCACTGCTTTGGTGCTGCAGCCAAGACCACCCTCACTACAATGGTTTAAACTAAACCTGAAGTCTCAACTTTTAAGGTTTAACATTGCTGCAGCTGCTATTGAGGACACCACAAGGGTAAGGGAAAAAAAAAGTCAGCTGGCAAAGACAGACACAGTCTTTAACAGAGCCTCAGATATGGTCAGAAACAAAAACATCCTAATTACTAAGGATACAGAAAACCATATGTATATGCAAGATCTCAGAAGGAGATAAGGAAAGCTCGACTGTGTGAAGAGCAATAGTATCAAAAGATGTTTCTCTACTGAGACGAGGAGAATGCAAGTGCTAAGGGAATCAGAGAGGCTTCTTTTCTTCTTTGCCCCGCTCCAACACACAGCTTTGGGGATTATTTTTTTTATTATTATTATTTTAAAGATGGGGCAAGAGCATCTCTTGGTCTCCATAATGAGCTGGCAGACCTGAACAAGCAGTGCCAAGAAACAGCTTAATAATTACATGCTCCATTTCAAAACAAGCAGTTTTGAAACCATGTGAAAAGGTAACTTCTTTCTCTGTGGTTTCCTCTAGCCCTGATTAAGTTTTTCGGTAAAAAACTTAATGCATCAAGGATCTGAGTGTATGAAACTTCAGTACAGAGAGCCAAAGCACTGCCTCGCAGAGAGATGGGAATATTCACACTGGCAACCCCCAAGACGTGCTGTCTGTATAGTCTGTGCAGAAACACAAGCCCTCAGTTAAATCAGGCAGAAGGTGACTCATCACTCAACAGCAACTGAACTTTTAAAAAACCAGGTCAGTTTGTAATGAGGAACAAGACAGAGAGCAGATCCGAGTGCAAAATAACCAAGAAATCCACTGTATTTTCAATCACAACTAATACAGCATTCAACACTGCTTGCAGGCTGAAGAGGAACTTGTAAGCAACCTTCCCTCCTTCCCCCAAACCATGCAGAAGCATAACAGGAAAGAAGCATATGAAGGAGGACTTCAGTTTCATAAAGTCCTTAATAGTAGCTCTAAGGTTCTCCTTAAGACGAAGGGGGAAGCTGAGTAATAACACAAATAGGGCAGAAATAAACACTCACTGCCATGGCACCGAGCTGACAAAAAAAGCATCTCTCATAGGAGAGCTCTGCACAGGGAATGCCACAACTACAAACACACGCTCTGAAAACATCCAGATATCTGCCTTTTTTTGTTGGTGGTGTTTGGACAGTTCAAGGAAGACAAGACATTGAGTCCTGGAAGGGGGTATGTGGTGCCTTTCTACATAAGATGTTAGGACAGACACCTGCACTTGTGTTCCCCTGTAGCAGGAGAACTTGGGATGAAACAGGTGGCTCCAGAAGACAGCCACCTTTCTCACCAAGCCCTTACACTGCTCTCAGCCAGGCAGATGCTAGAGGCTTAGTCAACTCTCCAGGTCCCAACCTGGACCACCCTCTTATATTCCCAGTCCTCAAGAAAGCACCAACCACATCCCAAGGGGCCACGAGCAAGCCAGGTAAGGTAGGAGCAGGGCTACCCAGACTTCACACCCCACATGGCCTCAGAAAACCAGCAAATACCAAAGTAGTAAAACCTCACAGAAGGGCAGGAGTTATGCCTGACCTCAGGAACTCAATCCAGCCTTCAGAAAAGGCCTCTTACTAGAGATGAGAGTACTTGCTTCCAGTTTCATCCTTTTACTCCTGGAAATTGGCTCCATATAACACTTTCAGAGAAGGCAAGCAAGCCAGTGCCAAAGGAAGCTCTGTCAATAGCAATGCTGCATCCACCGTGGCTGACATCAGCAGACATTCACCTTCCCCTTCCCAGATGTTAACCTAGGACTTGGCCCCCTGGAACAAGAAAGATGAGCCTTGTGACAGCTACAAGCATCTACAGGCCTAAATAACTGGAGCATTTTAGTCTTCTGCTCTCACCGTATGGAAGTCCCGAATACTCCAAGCACTGCACCTTCTCAAGGGCGAGAAGCCTCAGGCCCTTAGAAGGCTACATCCTGAAGAGACCAGTCTCGAGTTGAACTCTCAAGATGATCTCTCCCCAACAACCCCCACACATACTATTTCTCCAAAACCAGTAGAGACATTGGGGCTTCACTGCACTTCAAGTTCTGTCGTACAATACTTTGGCCCTTTATCAGTACAATAACTCTGAGAGCTCAGCCATCTTTCTTGAGGGAGGCGTTACGACTTTCCAAACACCACAACTTAATCTTGCTTCAAAGAAAAAAAAAAATCTTAGAGAGCACTTTGCACTAAAAGGTGTATTTGTCAGAGCCAACCAACATTTGCCTGATGCTGTGGGCAGGATGTCTCCAAAGGGATCCGATACCTACACATGATCTCCGCTCCAGAGAGACAAGCAAATACACCGGCCAGCCTACATTACAGGAAAACATCATGAAAGAATTGAAAAACAAGGAGCCACCCAGCATAGTCACTGATGACAACATGAAGATGATCATGTTCTGCTTTGATTATCTAGAACATCTACAGGATTTAAAAACACAGAGTCTGCCTCCAGTACAAGATTACACAACCACCATGCAAGAGTGTCTTTGCATGCTGCTTAAGCTAAATGGATTTTGTATCACCTGTTTCAAGTTCTCAGCTAGCCCCGTAACGCAGCTCTCGCTCCAATAAGGCGACACTATGCACAAAGAAGTCAAGTAATACTTGCCACTCTCTTCAAAGAAGTATCCATTTCTTGACATCGCTGCTGGTGGAGACTCTAAAAAGACAGCAAAAAAGGAAACATAAGAATCATCAAGATGCTGAGTGTCTTCACCTTACTGCTGAACTCCCCGTAAGCCTGGATTACAGGAGAAAGCCAGCCCCAAAATACTGCAGGCATCAGATTTTCCCGAATGTGGCAACTTTAACTTCTTGTTTATTGACTTCAGCATTTATCAGAATATCCTATACAGTCACAGTCACTGCTTGAAAAAAGTTACGCAGTCTTCAGACATCCTGGGCTGGGACCACAAAACAGCAAGATTCAGGACAAGCCTGATCGTCTCGGTGACCTATCAGACCTGAACAATTGCATCCAAAAATAACACAAGCTCAGCATCTGCAAGGTTTTTATAAAAAAAAAAAAAATACAAACCACAGTGAAGTCCAGGTTGTCTCTTATGCTCAGTTGCAGAGAATCAGTTTACTTAAGAAGAAAACAACTCAATTTAGATGTGAACAAGATTTCACATCCTATTCTGCTGCTCCTAATCATTAGGATATCCCAAAACAGCGCTTGGCACTTGCAGATAAGCACCAGAACACTGTAGCCTTCCTTGGCCTGCTTCCTGAGCAGGGGGTCCTTGCAGCAAACACCATCTGCACCAACGGGGTCTCACGAGGAAGCCACAAATGAGAAATGACACTGCCCAAGAACGAACCCACAAACACAGCAGCACCAGGACCGAATCCCCATGATTCATTATGGAACATACTTTATTTGTTAGTGAGTCAGTTCTGCAATTTGCTGCTGGCAAATTGGGTATTTATCATGCAGAGAGATGTTCAAACAGCATAGGAGCACCTGCTTTCAGGTATGATGAAAGCCTGGTACCCAAGCCCAGCCTGGCTGTTTTTAATACTAACAGCATTTGACAGTTCAGACCGCGTGGGCTAGAAGCACCAGCTTTTCTGTACAGGTGCATGCCCCATTTTACGGTGAGCTAACAGAGATCT
This sequence comes from Scopus umbretta, assembly GCA_013400535.1. NCBI lineage: Eukaryota > Metazoa > Chordata > Aves > Pelecaniformes > Scopidae > Scopus > Scopus umbretta. Next base: position 30,178 of record VZTL01042956.1, read on the forward strand.
TTATTTCAAGCTTTGAGCACAAGTCACCCAAGCAGTCCCTCAGAAAGCTGCTGCTACTAGATGCTGCCTCTTTATATCCTTCTTCCCAGCCAAAATGCAATCAGAAAGAGGAATAGATTTGCTCTGTCTTTCTCCACTTCATTAGGCTAATCAAACATTACCTACGCAAGCCTGGGATGAATATGGGCCAACAAGGAAAGAGGTTTTGCCTGCTTTATTGTTCTACAGATTAGGCTTCCTGCTTTTCGTTTGAGGTACGAGACAGTTTCCCAAAGACCCTTTCTCTACTCCGTAACTTTTGGCTTACAGGTTAAGTGCTTTTTTTCTTTTCCCCTCCTTTACAGTGTGCCACGTTTTCAGGCATCATAATTCATCCTGGTCCACCGGGAGCCTTTGTGCGCCAGGCAGATACAAGTCACACCACCGACGGCAGCACCTTCCAACCCTAACACTTGTCACAGCCCAGCGTGGCTCTGAGCTTTCACTGCACACAGCACTTGGCTGCACAGGTTCCTGGAGGGACACCCTGATGACCATTTAAAAAAAAGAAAAAAAACACCACACACACACACAGAAAAACCACAAACCCTAGGGCAATCCAACTGTCCTGGTCCAAGAGAGAAACACAATGTTCCAATTTCATCCCAGAACAATGGGTTGGAGGAAGAAACGCACCGTGGCCAAGGGGCACCCATTACAGGAGTCAATTGTTTCCCTCCACCTGGAAGGGAAGGAGAAGATCCATCCAGACTGATTAGCATGCTAATGATCAAAGGAAAGTTTTTTAAAGTGGCTCTTATTGTGTAATGATTGCATTTACGTATTTCAGAGAAACAAACAAAATACGCCTAGGCAGACGGATTACCCAAGGAACTGACATTCCCACCAGGATAGTATATCAATTTCTCATTCCTGTTACGGCTTCCGAGGGAGCCTGAAGCAACATGTTCATCCTGCACTAGGCAAAGTGAGACACCATTTGTTTTTTTTTTTTTCTTTGACTGAACACACCTATTTCTATGGATTGATAATGCCCATCGAGCAGGAATTCAGAGTTGGTCGCTTTCTTCATTAGGAATATGTTTTAACAGCAGCGTTGCCCCGGTTGGCATCACCCCTTTACAGGAGACTGGTTTGGTCACTGCTTGGACTAGGCAGGAAAAGGGCAAGGCTGGGGTATTACGGCAGGCAGTGCCATTTCATCAGGTGGCACTCATTCCTCTGAGTCACTAATGAGCCACAGTCCCCCAGGCAACATGCTCAGGCAATTATGTTGGAGGTGCTGTTTTTTCAGATGAGTCATAAAACAGAGGTCTTAACCTTGTAATTAAAGATGCAATGGCACGTTTGGAAAAAAAAAAAAAAAAGTCAGGCATTCACCCTACTATGTCCTGGCTAAAGCCCAGCCATGGTAATTTCTCTTCTACCTACATCATACTGTCCCATAGCACCAACAGGATTCCGACTTCAAAACAGTCTTGTTGGAGCCTTTTGAGAAGTTGTTACAACCCCCACGGAAGGGGCTACGCACATCAGCATCAGGAACGGTGTGCACCGTGCCCAAGAGGCAAAAGGTGATGGGGTGTTTACACAAGTCCAGACACACGGCACAGAGCTATGGGACTAGCTTAAAGGTCAATGCATGAGCAGAAGTAGAGGTAGGAAGGGTAAATTGGGGGCTACATCTCCATCTCTGAAAAATTCAGAGAAAGCGGCATCCACCTCACTTGTTAACTCAGCACAACAAAGGAGACTGATCTGGGGAAGAGGACAATCAAGATCTTTCCTCCTCAGGCATCAGCCGCCTTCTCCCCATATTTCCCCAGTCAGTTTAACACAAGCAAGCACAGCTAGTGTCCCATAACCATACGCTAAGGACGAGGCCAGCTAGGCTGTGCTTAGGTGCATGCTCGGTAGCAGGCAGCAAGGCGAACACACCAGCAGGCTCCCCATAAGCCTCGTGGAAAGGAGAAGCATGGGATTTTAATATCCAAGGTCTCAGCTCCTTAGTCACGTTTTGCTGAAGACAGGAGCAACGGGTTTGAGTTGTGCAGAACTGGCAGCAAGACAGAGTCCTCTTTTCTCTAGCAGTACGGTACATACCCATGCCCAATGCACATGTACCAACCTGCATTTCTTCTCCCCATCTTGCCTCCACTCTTGAAAACCAGTGCTCAACCAAGGGGCAGGTATAAACCACTGCAGTAATCAATGCAATTTTTTAGCTTAGGGAAGCCTGGGCAGGAATACAAGTCTCCAAATACATTAGAGATCAACATTACAATGCTTCAGGGTTTCCCTGAAGTTGCCAAAGTGTTTCTATGAAGTACAAAATCAGCCCCTGCGCTAGCCTTTGCAGGCTGGAGAAAAAGTCTGGAGAGCGCTTTTACCACAGAGCAGGAGTTCCCCCTTTCCGCACCAGCACGCCACATCCCTCAGATCCACCAAAACCCATGTTTACTAGTTCTTTTCCCCCAGGTTTTCCTTCAGGTTTCAGCAGTTAAAAAAAAAAAAACAAAACCAAAAAACAACCAACCACAAACAAAGCCATTTCAGCAAGACATAAGGTCAGGCTTCTAGAGACAAAGCTGGAAAGCATTACCCTGAGGAGCTAAGATACATAACACAGCAAATGCACTCTCATACCTCTAGTATCTCCGAGAGGTCTATATCCTCACTCTCCAGAGTCTGCCTTCTCATCCAACACCTACAAGGACAACCAGACCCTCCAATTGCTCTCCCTGTCCAAAGGAGAACAAGATACCAGCTTCCATTGCCAAAAAGATACCATCTTCTGTCTGCCAAAAAGCATGTGGCACAGCTCTTTTCACAATTTAAGCAGTGCTCTTCATTTTTAAGAGTTAATTTACTCCAGCAAGTTAAGTTTCTACTGCCACCCCACCTTATTCCCTACAGGGATGCCTATTAGATGAGACTAAATCGGACAGGCATTAGAAGTGTCACCACTTAGTTGCTTTTTCAAGGAAAAGCTTCTGGACTGGTTTCTCATCCCTTTATGAGCATTGAATTCAAAGGTAGAAGTGAAGAGCCAAAGCACTGAAGTGCTGCCAAGTGGAAAACAAAGCCCGTTTCTCTAGACTCTGGGATACAGCTTAAGATTTCAGAAGTCACTGCCCTTTGACTTGAAGCTATTGCAAGTGACTCCAAGGGGGGAGGTATATAACATTTACTCCTTAACTGGCAGGACAGTCAAGCTTGCTGTGGTTTAAGGTGCTTGGTCTTAGGACTAGAACGAATCAAATGGTCTGCAGTGGGAAGTATCAGACCAGAAATAGGCATACTTCCTGATTTCTTACATTCTTACCATTTTTACATTTGCATTTAACAACAAAAACAGACAAAACCCTACCATGCCATCCTCCATTATTAAATTCCTGTGTGAAACGTGTCTCAGATCTAATAATCCATCTTAACTCTCTTGTTTTAAGGTTAGTAATAAGTTCTCTTGAGCCTTGCAATATTAGTGGATTACAAATAAAAACACATTCTCTGGATACTTCGCTAACTCAATTACAATGTTCTGCTGCTGGCATCTTCCAAGTAAACAGCCCTCTGCAGCACAAGCCTTGTATTGAAGCAAAACATAGCTCTATAACAAGTCTTCTGTAAGTGGTACTTGCAGACTTTGGCTTTTATGACTTCCCTCCAGTAAATCTCTTCTAGTGTCTTGATATTTAATTGGAGTTTACTTTGAGACAACACCACTTTGAAAGAGTTACTGGAAAGGTAGTTTTCCATTTACAGGCCCTTAATATAGGCTGCTCTTGAGTCGTCTCTGAACATAGGAGCATTTAGTTACCCCCTAAGTACTAATGGGAAAACATTGGGTACCTTCATCATCTTTTACTCAGGGCATGTTCCAATATCCCAATTTCCACCAGCTTCTTCAACACTGCTTTACTGAAGCTGAGGACATTTCTGAGACTCATCAGCAAACGCAACACCTTGCCTTAAAGTTGAGAAAGCAAAACACTTGAGCCTGAGCAAGATGTTGCAACAAAAATCACCTGTTCAGCTAAAAAAAAAGACCCACAACCTTTAGACTTTTCCAATTTCTTCCCAGGAGAAATTACCAATTCTCAGCATGACAGGCTGAAGTGCCCAGTTATCAGGAGGGAAGGGGGGAATCCACTTTCCAGAAGACATGTAGGGCTTTAACTTTGAAGCAAGGCTTTGGCTACTTCAAGCTGACTTCCAGGAGTTTGTCAATCAATGTTAAGAGCATCCATTGCTACCATTAAATAGTGGGGCACCAGCTTCCCTGCATGATAGGGAATGTTGCAGTTGGTTGCACTACCTCAAACAAATCAGGGGCCAAATCCAGCATGAACAAGTGTATTGTCTCATCTAAGGGTTAGACCTGGGGGAGAAGATGACAGAGCTAACCCTATCCAAGGCTCCACCAGACCTGGTATTTAATATTGAACTCTGAGCTCACTTCTTATTTTTTGTTCTCTCCACACCACCGTGAGTTAACATCGAAGAACAAGGGGAGTCTACAGTTCTACAGGTGACCAGGCAGCTGCACCCAGGTTCGTGCAATGTGGGGCAGGGGGAGAGCCACAATTTATGTCCTGCAGATATTTAACCAAATGATGCTGCTCCTCTCCTCCACCCAAAGTCAGCAGAAAACCAGACAGACTTAAGAGGGAAAAAAACAAAACCAAAACACATATACAAGGGATAATATCCCAAGGGAAACCTGCAGGAGAGGACTTTCTTTTTTCAATTATGTGGAACATTGACTGAAAGGAGCTTGCAGCTGAGAGTCTAAAAAATCTCTGTATGCAGCAAGAGCTCAAGAGCAGGAGGATGAGGAAGCCTCAAACTTCTTTTGTAAGGCAAAACTGCATCATTGCAGAAGAATAGGCAAAGAGCTTGACAGGCAGCAAACCTGATCACACCAACTAGCTGATTGGGTCCAAGTCTATCAATATTGCAGCATTCTCCCACATAGCATCACTTGTGCTCATAAAACATGAGATGTTGGCAGTTTTCAGGGAAGAACCAAGCAGCGAGGTCTCCTGGTGGACAAATGCGCTGCAAATTATTCAAAAAAGCATTCAAATCAGCAAGAATGAATGGGCAGCAGCATGCAGAAAGCTTTTCTGCCTTAAGTTACCACTTCTCATTTCTCTCTATACCTTAACCAGCTGATCCCTTCCCAGAGCCCTGCGTACTTTAACTGGAAAACACTGGTGAAAACACAGCTCATAGTGGCAGTCAGAAAGGAGAAGCATGCCCCTGTGCTGGGCAATAACAAATGACACGCAGGACAAAAGCTTGAGGGTTTTAACCTGTTTTCCTCTACACCTAGAGAGGTGCGAGGAAAAAAAAAAAAGAAAAACCAACCCAACCCCACAAGTCAGTGTTTCAAAAGCGATCACCGTAATTGAAGGAAGTGTAAGATGAGTAAGGCATGCTTGTTAATACCTGGGCAGGGAAGTGCCAGGTGTATGAGCACTGGTGCCTCTGGCAAGCCCAAACGTAAACCTTTCCCCAGAAAGCATCAGTTTGCATTGATAAAGACAAAGGAAACCCAATAGAAAAAACTCGAGAGGGGTAAAGAGACCTTTTATAAGTCATTAAAATGGGAAACATCGGCACTCTGCTACCTTCCAGGGTGCTTTTAATCTTTACTCTTCCTCAGTGGGGCACCACCCCACCGTTTGCCATGGTCTACGGCCATACCAGCCTGAGAACGCCTGGTCTCATCTGATCCAGGGAGAAAATTAACTCTGAATTAAGCTGAAACCGGAACAAAGGGATAAGAGACAAGATCAACTAAAGGACTCTTCTTCACTGCAGCTTTACAGCCTCACTCCCCTCCTCTGTGCAGACACGTGTCCGTCTGTACCTCATCCCAAGCAGAGGCTGAGAAGGGATGAACCCTTCTTTCAGAAGACACACCAGAGCCCTATCCCTCCTCAGCTTCTCCTTCATTCATCTCAGCGGCATAGCTGCAGGGAAGGTCTAAGCAGAGCCCCATGACAAGATACCCAGCTCCACAAAGGACCAACTGTCTTCCTCCTCCCCCTCTTTATATCCACATGCCCATCACACATCTAAATATCTTCCTAATACTGCTTTCTACAGCACTATTTGAAGAGTAAAGAGTTAGCAACGTACTGGTCATCATGGTGAAAGCCTAAAGGCGCATGCTGGCCAGTACTCACAGGAAGGGCAGACTCCCCTCTGCCTACATTCCCCTTCTGCACTGCTGTCCCCCACGTTTCTTCTCGGCTTATCCTCATCATGAAGCCGTCAAGCCTTTGAAAAAAACCACAGCCAGGCACTGAAGGATGGACAAGGGACTCATCCCCACATGCCATGCCTAGATGTTTAACGCAGGCAGCAGTACAGCGTACCAGCAGGTGTTGGCACTACTTTGTACTACAGCAGGGATTGTTGTTAGAGACCTTTACCTAGAGGGGTTGATTAAAACACATCGCCTGCCCGCGAACACCTACAAGACATCAACATTCGACTTCTGAGGTCTTGCAAACAGTCTAGAAGACACATTTAAATCTTCCTGGGTCATGGCTACTACAAACCCCTTCATCTTGGTAAGCTTTTAGAAGGTAAAGTGTTGGCCAGAGCAGACACCAAGAAGGAAAGTGCTTTTACATGGCCCAATCCAATGGCAAATTGCTACTGTAGCCAAGAGACTCAGACCTGCAGGGACACAAGCTTTGCCCTCCTTATGTGTAGACATGGCCAAGTCCTCTAGCAATCCTTACAGGAGAGGATGTTTCTGTTATCAAAGAGCACTTTTAAAAGCTATAGATGAAGAAGTTTAACCTACTCTTCTTGCCACAGAATTGCATGGATGTGATGCTTGTCTTGCCTGCCCCCCTACTAGAAGCAGCATCCCTACAGGACTTTCACCACCTCTTTGCTTCCCACAAGGGTTTCATTTCCCCCAAATTCCCATTTTTAGTCTTAAGAAGTCTGGATTACCAAAACTAAACATCTCTAACATACCTGGGAAGCATCCCATTTCTCCGATTTTTGGAGGACATGACACCAACCCTCTGACACTTCCTTGGCTATCCCTCTGTGCACCAGCCACTTGGACATAAAGCTTTGCTCCGTGGATCTATGTCCTCCATCACAGTGTGACCCACCCCAGGATGCCAATCCTGATCCAGGTGGAAAAAAACTTTATAGCTTCATGGCTCAGCAGGTACCGATGTACTGAATCAGGGATTATGTGCAAGGAGCTGGATATTCTTCTGATCAAGGGAAATGGTGTGAGGTCTTAAATCATGCTATGGTCACTCTGGTAAATGAAACCCCAGAACTAATTTTCACAGTCGCTGGCTGTGAAAACGTAAAGCATCATATTGAAAGGATAAAGCAGGAAGCATCCTCCTTGCCTGCTCGCTCCCAGGCAAACACACACCCACACACAAGCTCAGGGATCAGACGTGTCTGTTTTCAAAGCATTTTCCCCACTGCATTGAACAATTCCCCTCTGCCTCCCCTCCCCACCTTCCTCCATCGCAATAAAACCATCTAGTAAAAGATCGCTGGCTGCAGCGCTGACAGCTACCAGAGACCTCCCCCCCCCAAAAAAAACCCAAAAACCAACCCAACAAAACACCCCAATGCACACGAAAGGTTGGTGCCAGCGGTGCTTGGCTCTACCAGCAGCACCAGGCTGGCCAGGTTGACTCATCACAATTTAGCCCACCCGAGCAATTAATATCCAAGGGTGCCTCCCAGAGGTGAGCTGCCAGAGGAAGCGACCCTGTAAATCGAGAGCCCTGCAGCTGCTTTGCTAACGGGATATCTTTTCCTCCTCTGCTGGGTCTCTTGGCCAGCTTTTCGCAGGCAGGACAAGTGGAGAAGCAGAGGAACGACAACCCTGAGGGATTTGGCTGGCAGACAGAGGGTTTGGGCTATTTGCCTCCCCCCGCCCCAGGTTGAAGGGGGAGGTTTTGTTTTGTTGGGCCCTCTGA
>VZTL01042957.1:0-12282 GCA_013400535.1 Scopus umbretta
TATTTGATTTTCTTTCTGCTTTTCCCTATGGTCTGAGCATGTATGTTTTGGGTTTGGTAATTTTCTCGATTTAGTTGAATTGAAATAAAGATAGATTTGGAGCTCTTGAAATACATACTCCTTTTACCACTCAATACATGAGTCTGCCTGATCACGTGACATGCAGCAGAGATTGAAACAAAACGTGCTGGCTCCAACTCACAGGGTTTACCCAAACATTGCTTTTTTAGTTTCAGTTAGTTTAAGATTGCTCTTTCCAACCTCAATTTTAATTTTCAGACTTGGAGTAGATGTAAAAAACTCAAAACAATTTAAAAAAAAAAAAAAGACTGGTTTTCGCTGTGATGGGAACTCACCAGTTGTTTTAGCTTCACTTAGCCCCAGGATGAGTCACTGCAGCGCACGTACAAAGCACAAGGCAAATTTTCTTTGGCTGTGGGCCTTGCTGGGAATGCTGGTGTGCAGTGTGCACAGGCACATCAGGGAGAGAAACATGTTCCGGACAGTTTCAACCCAACCTCCAGGTGGTCAACAAGAAACTTCCCATTGACCTCACTGGATGGGAAGGAGAGTGAAAAGGGGGCGCCTCCAGAAAGACAGACAGCTCTTTCTAGCAGAAAACCTGTATGTTGCTTCAATAGCTCTTTCTATACCAGTATGGGTCTTGTCCCTTGCCTTGACTTGGAAATCACTGATGGAAATACTGTGTCACCTAATCTGTCAAATCTTGTTGGGCTAGCTGGGTTTTTCAGTTTTCTTGTCACAGGCAGGGCTGCATTACTGACAGTACAAGGAGAGGGCATTAGAAATGCTGGAGTAGCTGCATGTGTGGAGTATCTACAGCACCAGGTTCCCTCCTTCCCCAGGAGGAGCTGGGAATGCAGCTGTAAGGGAAAGGAAGAAGGATAGCTCAAGTTACCCTTCTTCAAGTGCCACGGTCATGTTTCTGAGTGCCCCCACCGCCAGGTTGAAGGAGGAGTGGGGATGGCCCTGCCTCGCAGCCTGCCTACAGGGAGAGAAGCAAAGAAAGTGGTAAGAGAAAGTACAGAAGAAGAAAACCTGAGTTTGAATGTTTTAAAGCAAGGTAAGAGCAAAGAAAGAAAGAGATATGCATAAATCAGTGTCCTGAAATGTGACCCCTTCAAAATTTTCAGGCCCTGATTTGGGAAACATCCTTATTCAGAAAGGCACCAAGGTCTCAGCATTTCTCTAAGTACAGATGTCCTTAAAGATGCCTCCTGGGTTCACAACCCCTGCTGTCACAAGCACAGTTACTTCAGCCCTAAAAATCCTGCAGCTTGATGCTGTTCCATGCCTTGAGCAAACACACAGAAAACATCCAACATGCCCCCCTTCTTCCCCTGCTTTTTGGGTAGCACAGTAACTTTCCCTGTCCCTCATCCTTCCTGTTTCTCAGCAGGAGTGGAAGGGTTTCGAGGGACACAGCCCAGGCTCCTGCCGCAGGTGTAACCATGGCGGGTAGGGCAGCAAATGTGAACGCCGGGCACGGCTGCCTCGCTTACGTGGCTGAAACCTCTTGGGAGCATGTGCCGAGGGCAGGAAACGAATACGCTGCCGTAACTCGATTTTCTGTTGCCTCAGCAGCTCCTGCCCCTCTCCCCTCCTGCACCTGTGCATTTTTCCCGCTGCCTACCTGCAGCTCGAACCTCCCCAAAAGGCTGTACAGCAGCGCCAGCATCTCTCTGCACTCGCACCGTCAAGATACTTACTTGCCTCCCACTGATTTAAAAAATAGCAATAGCAGGTGGGGAAAGCAGAGCAAAGCATCCAACTGACAGCAAGAAGTTGGGAGCTCCTGGTCTCCCCGCTGCTGCCCCGTGCACCTCCCTCCCACTGGTGCAGGATGGCTGAAAGAGGCTCTCCCCCCAAAGCACTTCTGACTCTTTTTCCTCCTCTCACGCCACAGTAGCCTTTCTCCAGGAGAGGGCAATTTGCCGTGGCAAGAGTTGGGTTTTTTTTGCACCTCACCTGAACCAGTGCATGGCCATGTCTTCATTTTTTTCCACTCCAGCTCCTGGATGTGAGACAAGGTAGCAGAGTAATAGTTAGGATATGAAATACTGTGTCCAAAACCCATCAGTGTGGTGGTCTACCACACAGCATAGAGCTACATTTGTGTTTCTGGCTTATACCCATACGTACTCTAGCAGCAAGTTAGCCACGGCTTGGAGAAATATTACCTTGCAAATACCTCTGTCCCACGATGTGCTGAGCGTTGGCATACCCCAGGCGAGCATACACGTGAGCCACGTGGAAATGGAAATCCTCGTAGCACAGTGGGATGTACAGCAGGAGGAGGCCAGCGGTGATTACAGCCACTGACTGTAAAAGAGAGGAGCAGTCATGATGCAAGGAGAAAAAGCAGCTGAGGACCAGCTACGGGAAATATTTCATCTGAGCTCTGAAGCCTCCCAAAGCTATTCCCTGAAGAGAAACGGGAGGAAAGACTCACACAAGCACAGAAAATCAAAGTCACCTTTGATAGAGAGTCGGTTCCAGCACCGACTGGAGCTGGCAGAAAAGGCACCGCCAACTTCAGCAAGCAGCGGACCAGCTCCTGAGTTAATATCCCCTCTAAGCTCTGCTATAGCAAAGGAAACCAAAGCCATTTCATATTCTAGTGCTTCTCCTGAAGAAAAGAAGAAAAATAAAAATCATAAGGCAGCATCAGGCTTTTATAAGCAATTCATCAAGGGCGTTTGCCAGAAGAAGCCTCATTCCCCAGGCAGCCAGGTCCTTGGCCCACCGCTGCCCACCACTGACCGCACGGATCATCGCCGTACGGATGTGAACGCTCCCTCTGTGGAACATCCCCGGTTCATAAACCCTTTCATCCCATGTTACAGTGAGGACACATCGCCAATGTCCACACCTGACAGGAGAATAACCTTGCATCCGAAACTCTTCTTGCATCTGAGGTATAAATTGGTGAAAAGCCTGATGTACTGCACCAGCAGGAAAAAAAAGATGAGAGACCAGAATTGGGCTGTTTACTTTTTGATGCCAAATTGGATTTTCTTTGTTCAGTGTGCTAGTTATTAGCTTCCAGTGAGAGGAGCTGGCAACTTGAGCAACCACATCTTGGCAGGGTCAGAGGTCCCTGGCTGGGGAAAGAAGAGTGGGGTTAGGAAAGGCTGCAAGAGCCCCGTGCAGAGCCTCATGCCCGCACAATTTACCAGGAGCCCTTTGCCTCCCCGCAGGGGAAAGCAGCACGTCTCACCCATGACGCCAGTACTGCAGAAGGTAAAACCCTTCCCTACTACATGGGGAGATGGAGGCTAGGTACGGTCCCGGGTGGAAGACGTGGGTCTTTGAAAACAATAACAGAGGCAAGTGCTGATCAGGTTCCTCAGTGCAACCCTGTGCTGAGAGAAACCATGCCAATGGTGCGTGATCCAGAGGAGACTGCTAATACCTTGTCCTTCAGCTCTGCAGCTTTGGTGCAAGCAATGCTGGACTCCTGGGTCTGGTTTTCCTGGAGATGTGCCGAGGTGCCTGCAGGCTCCCTNATAAAAAAGGTAAGCAATAATAACATGCAAATACCCCAACATTTGATTTTCTGGTTGAGGAGCTTAGAGATGTAGGAAGTTTTGTTGTTCTGTTTGAGACTAGCCCCCATTCAGCCTGCACGATGCCGTTGCTCGGACAGGGATGATTCCCAGATGTTTTGACAAAAAAGTTCTCCTGTAACGCACTGAGGACCTGCAGGGCCTGAAAGCACTGATGGGTATGTAAATCCCTGTGAGCCAATGGCAAGTCCAAGGGGAAATGCAAATCACAGATTGATCCAGTTCCTGCTGCATGCTTTGGTCTTATTGAAGAGGAGGAAATGATAGTCCTGAAAAAAAATTATGATGGCTACAAATATGGTAAGAAGTGCTTCTTACTGGAGACATGGCTGATGTTAAGGGTCTGGCTCAGGCGAAGATAAGCGCGGATCTCTGATGAAGGGAAGGGCAGCGTTTCTGAAGAGCAAAGGCTGCTGAGTGAGAGGCTGGTTTCACGCAGCAACCGTCTGCTGCTGCCTACCACTGTCACTCTGCTATTTTGTCACTGATGCAGAGGCTGGAATATGTCAGGGAACAGTTCAGGTGGTTGCAGGAGATAGGGTACACAGTGCTGCAAGAGGCAGCGGCAGTGCTTTTATAGGTGAGGATCTGGGTGCTGCAGGATGCTCATGGCTGTGGTGTCTCCTTTATGCTCTGTACAGGACTGCCTGAAGTCTTGGGAAGGGAGTAGGAAATGGGGTGTTTGGGAGGAGCTGTTCCTGTTGCGGGTCTGGTACATCTACCACACATAACAGCAAACCAACAACCGACTGTTTCTAAATGAAAGGGGAAAGGATGTGGTGGAAAAGGTGCTGCAGGTAACAGGGGAAACCTGCACAGCCAGGCTGCGACCATACACTAGTGCCATGAGGGCACATCCCAGCACAAAAATCTCCGTGAAGGCACAGTGTATCAGCAGTCCCCAAAACAGAGAGCTCCTCAGAGACCTCAGGTGGGCAATGAGCGTTAGTCTACCACAACAGCAGGAATGCAGGGAGCTTGCCGCGTTTCCCCACACAGGGGTGAGAAAGCGGACCACTGGCCTGAAACCACCTTCATAGTCTTGGCGGGGCGGGGGGGGGAGGTCTTGGTTGCTCACCCCCACCCTTTTCTTCCACGGCGACTCATTCAGAAACTGCTTTGCATGTTTCAGACCTTGCATCGTTGGCACTGCTCTAACGCAAGAGGAAGCCCAGTGGTATCGGTGGGGCTATGTCGGTGAACTGAGCAGTGAGGGAGTCAAAGCAGGCTGTGCATGCATATTTAAGCATCCCAGTTCCTACAGCAGCTTTGGCCATCTCGCCTGTGCCGTCACCTGTGTGCCAAAGGCAGGTGATGAGGAACGCCTAAAAATCCCACCTGTAATGGTTGTGCTGGAAGATGCCATGTTACTTTGTGCTAGCAAAGTCTGCATTGCGACAACTATCAATGAGTCCTGCATTGTGTTCCACGTGCTGGTGAGCAGAAAGCCCCAGGGACTCTGCAGAGGCTTCGGTGACATTAGAATCAGGTCTGGACAAGGCCATGGTGCTGAGAAAGGCATTGCAAGACTCGCATTTGAGAGGCTAGGGTGTGCAAGCAGCTCCCTGTGGCTTCGACCCACCCTGGCTCTAGTGGCTTTCAGGGGCTGGCAGCACTTCCTAGCGTGCCCAGCCGGCTGTGGGGTCTGTGGCATCCTATAACACCCCGGTGCCAGCACTCCCACCCTGACCCCAGCCCCATGCTTACCTCCCACCTGCTCCATGCTGAGCCAGAGGGGTTCCCACTCCCTGGAGAAGGATTTGCCCGGCAGGTATCAGCACTACCCCTTCCCTCCAGTCGCCGCCGTGCCACAGGCATCATGTCCCCCATCTCTCCCTCCCACAGGAGGTCCGAGTGCTTCATTTTAACCCAGTCTGCTCCCTGTCTCGCCAGGCACCGCTGCTGCCCTGCCATAAGTCTTCCCTATCATTGTCCCTTAGTTTTGCTCCTGATTTATGGTAGCAGCAGCCCAGCTGCTTCACTAAGATAAGAGGGATGGATATGCATCCCCTCAGAGAGTCATAGAAAAGGAGGAGATGCTCCTGTTGAAAGTCTTTGAAACCATTGATGTTTAACTCTCTCTGTGCTGAATAATTCTCTTCCTTCAGACTGCTCCCAGGTGTTGCAAGCTCCCACCAGTAATCGTTTTATTGGACAAACTTGATGAAGTTTTTTCTTTCTGCTTTTCGCATGAGAAGGAAAGTGCTTCAAAGCAATGATAGTGCCACCCACTACTGCAAAGGTGTACTCTTCACTGGGTAAAAAACTGGCTGAATGGCTGAGCCCAGAGAGTTGTGGTGAACAGAGTTCAATCCAGTTGGTGGCCGGTCACCAGCGGTGTTCCCCAGGGCTCAGTACTGGGGCCAGCCTTGTTTAATGTCTTTATCAATGATCTGGAGGAGGGGATTGAGTGCACCCTCAGTAAGTTTGCAGATGACACCAAGCTGGGCGGGAGTGTCAATCTGCATGAGGGTAGGAAGGCTCTGCAGAGGGATCTGGACAGGGTGGATTGATGGGTTAAGGCCAACTGTATGAGGTTCAACAAGGCCAAGTGCTGGGTCCTGCACTTTGGTCACAACAACCCCATGCAACGCTACAGGCTTGGGGAAGAGTGGCTGGAGAGCTGCCTGGCAGAAAAGGACCTGGGGGTGCTGGTTGANTCTATAAATGTTCAGTATCTTGTTATTTCAGTTGCATGGCCTCCATGGGCACATGGGGCCTGATGTGTTGGATTTTGGACAAATGTAAGAATGTACAGGCCCAGCCCCAGGTAAGAAAATTAGAAAAGGTGCAATGATGCATAATCAGGAAATTATCAGAACATATAAAACCCCCACAAAATTTGACAGAATGGCACTTTATTCTTTTTTTAAGCTAGAAAAGAGCTTACTTGTTAAAGGCAGTCATTTTATAGCTGTATAATTATGACTCTTTTCATTTGCAGTAACTTCACCTAGTGACTTTCAGACATTAAATTCCATTTTGCCTTCACATCTAAGAAAACATCTCTTTTTAACAGAAGATCCCTAATGCACCTTACCTTTCCAGCTCTGAAGTCCTAGCAGAGGCTCTCAACCGGATGGCCGTCAGACAAGGTCCATCTCGTGCAAAGTGCTGACCTTGCCTGGTTGTCTGACAGTAAAAAAATAAAACGCTTTTTCTTTCCATTTTTACAGAAGATAAGTGCCGTGCTTTTGTTTTAAAGGCAACTCCACCCCCACAGAACAAGGATACCTCTTTGGCAATGATGACTCAGCCTAGAAACTGTACTGAAGAGTAAACCTGTCAGCCTTTCGTAGTTTATTTCTTATGTTATGCTGCCACCATTGGGCCAATTTCATTTGCTCAGTCATAGCCCCATTATGGTTGAAGCAATCCATCTTCATCCTACTGGTCAAAGTGTGAAACCGTTTTCACAATATATCAAATTTAATTGGACATTAATAGTCATACTGCAGGATCGATTGCTTCCAAGTGCAAATCTCTGCATTAAGGAAACTAAAGTAACTCAGAAATTTCTAAAATGAGTCCAGAGCAGAAGGATCTTCACTGCAGCAAAGAGCAAGGAAGAGATGAAATAATGTGAGGAGTTTAATACCCACTTACCCTTTTTTTTTTTAATTATTTAGCTACGATTATTAGAAGTTAAAGAAAAGACACCTATCAGGGTGTCACTCGTCTTATTCTTCTTGGGAATGAACCACCCTATAGCTGCAGATCCAAAATTTTGGCAGAAGTGAGCTCCTGAGTTATTCTTATCATTGCTTATAAAGACATATCAGTAATAGTGAACATTGATACTGACACCTCGCCTAGTTCCACGAAATTAGTACTTTTCTCGGTGTAAAACAGACCCTGGGGCATGCAGTTCTTTGCAGGTGACTAAAAATGAGAACATGTTATTATTAATTACTCATTATGCAGTGGGGGTTATGCTGTCTGTGTTAAAGCCAGGTGTGGTACAAGGTCTCATTTCAGCTGTGAGCTTGAGTTACTTCTCTACAAAAATCAACTTTCACCATGAGGAAGTAAACCAGGTTGTTGATCTAGAAACAAATGATGGCTGTAATAGCTTCCTTCTACCAACAAAGAATTGGATCCCTTCTACCTGCAACAACTTTGGCAAGGAAAGGACAAGCTCCCCCCCCTCAGTGAATTTTCTCACTGCTTTTCCAAGGGGCAGATGGCATTTCTATTTTCCCTTTCTTCACAGAACAATTTGTGAAGAACCATTTGCAGCTCCTACAAAGGAGCATTTTGATTGAAAACCTGGAAGGAGCCACATTCAGGAAAACACCATTTTCCTCCTGTTTCTTTTTCACATAAAGAATTTCTCTAATCACACAGTTTCTCTTTTCCTCCTTGCTGCATTGGCATGGGCAGGGCTAGAAGCGCTCAGACACTCCAACTGAAAGGTGGATGTCAAGTGCTGGAAGAAGAATGGGTGGCTGTGAGTGTAAAGAGTTAATAGGACAAAGTTGCTATTTGGGAGAGCTGGTGACTAGACTGAAGTCCCACAGAGAAGAGAAAGGATTTTCTTTTCAAAGGATTGCACTGAAAGGCAGATGTGAAACACAGTGTTCATCCTTTCTCATTTGGTTTTTAAAGGTTGCTACTCTTTCTTCCAAATTAACTTAAACTTTTTTAGTAAGCAGACTGATTGAAGAAACATACAATTGGTGAAAGAATTATATAATGTATATTATTGAAAGAATGAACCAGAGTAAGATGTGGTCGTAGCACGCTGCCGGTTCCAACCAAACACATTGACTTCACCACTCAGGTGCAGACTGTTTACAATGTAGGCTTCATCTAGGAGTGATAGTGAATTAAACAGCAAGAAGTGATTAGCCCAAAAAGGTTTTTCCAGGTTGCTTTATCAGGAAAAGAAATGGATATAACCAAATTGCTGCAACTGGTACAAGTGTATACAATTACGGTGTCCTCTGGGCATAGTTATCACAGGGCAAATTAGATGCACCTTGAGAGCTCCCCAATGTGAACACAGTTGGTACAAAATATGGCATAAATATTACTTACACCCATTACTATACTGAACAGAGCTCAAATATGGGTAACAGGGAGGACCAAGGCACGCAGCAACAAAAAGGGAGTGGGAAAGGATAAGTTTCGGCATAAGACGATGGGAGGGATGAGGGTAAGGACTTCTGGCTGGCACCATCTCTGACAGATGCTCGTTTCATTTTGCCTAACTAGCTGTAGCTTCCTTTCACAGCTGGCTAAACAAGAACAAGATAAAAATCTATTCAGACTAGTCATTATGACACTATTAATAGCAGATACAAGAGCGTACAATGAACACCAGCGTAGATATAAGGGGAGTTCGAGTCTCTCAGAAATCAGTATGCAAGTGTTATCTGCAGATCTATTACGGAGACCTGTGAAGCTGTTCATAGATACCAGATTAATAAATGTATCTGTTAAACCAAACAGTTGCATCCATTCATCACCACACACAACAAAACAGTGCAACCGGAGAGGATGGGATCTTCCTGAACCCAAATAACAGCAGCCAGCCGGGAGATCCAACCGAGCAGAACCCTGTTATTTGATAGAGGTCCTGGAAAAGGGCAGCAGGGAAGCCCTCTGCAAGGGGGGAGGACCCCAGGGGCAAATACAAACTGTACTGTAATTGATCTCACCACAAAAATAGAGCCTAAATGAATGTAAGCAGTGGTTACAGACTGGAAAAAAAGAAAAAAAAACCCACCAAACTAAATCACTCACATAAGGAGTTAAGTCAAAGGTAGGCATCCTAAACCTCTGACTAAAAACTGTGTGCTAAAAACTAAGCTGTCTCTGCTTAGCTGTCACCTAAAAAATTAGTTCCCCAAATGCCTTCCCCTGTGTGGTTTTGAAGTTCCCCAGTTGTTCAAATTTGTATCCCAGGAATACCACAGTTGAGCACCTAGGTGTATATCTCCCACATAAACTCGTTCAGGATCCAGAAACTGCAATATTCCCTGACGGATGTGACACAAAGAGCCTCCTGGGAGCGCTTCTTCATTCATTAGTCTACTAATGAAAATGATCTCTACCGCTTCTGCAGAAACTAAAACCCTACAAGAAACGAATTCAGGAGAGAGCCCAAATAATAGCCTGTTCACAGCCTAGTAGTTAGTGAGGGGTGAGAAGTGGTCCCTGCTTTACAGAACGTGCCTGTATGTTGCAGGCGAGTGAAAACCAGTGTTAGTCTCCAAGGAAATCATATTAAGTAGTAGACAGAGTAGAAAGGAAAGCACAATTACACTCCAATTCTCCTAAGATGTTGCAAAACATCCTCTGAGAACGCAGCCAGGCGACTGAATGTCCCTCAGCTACAACTCGGTCTCCAAAGGGGAGGTAATCTTCACCCGGCAGCGCATGCTGCAAGGCTGACTGCCTCCCAGCGAGCGAGGACTTGCACAAAGCCTGCTAAGGCAGGGCACAGCGCTCGGTCGGAGCTGGCAGGCGTACCACCGGCAAAGCCGTCCAGCTTCACAGGGTAGGTGCGAAGCGCCTGCCATCCAGGACACCATATCAGCGGCCTGGCTGTTCGATGGCGTGTAACGTACTACAACGAAAGGAGGTCAGCACGGGATACCTTTCCGAACGTGCGTAACGGTTTGGTACAAATGCAACGTCTTGTAATGAGAAGAAACAGAAAAACCTAATGCTAATAAAGCACTGACACAAGGGCTGGGTAAATGATGCAAAGCCCTTCATCGCTGGCCTTCAGACATAATCCCAGCACACCTCACCACTGAGACCACAGGGCATGAATACCATTACACAAGCCCAGCTATCAGCAATTCCCTTTCTAGGCCCGCTGCATGGCTGTATCTTTCCTCACCAGGTTCCCCATAAACTTTACTTTTAGAGGGATTTTTCACCCTCTTAAAGGGACCTATAAATGTTAATTGGACGAATAAAAGCCAATTACTCTGCTCCCCCTTGAAGCTTATCTTCCTTCTCCCCCATGAGGTGGTTACATTATAAAAGCTGGATGAGACACTTGGGGTGGTAGGCTTGGGGTACTGGCTTCATCAGGAAGATGGAGGTGGTAATTGCTCCCCTTGTGTATGCAGGATTGAGGTTGAGTTATTTGTGCTCACAACTGGGCCTGAAGTTGCTTTGGCATTTTTCCTGGTGTTTCTAAGTTTTAATTTCTCTCTTCAAATATCCAGGCGGGGGGAATTTCAGGTTGTGCTTGTCAGAGAGGCTTGTTAGCTAGCGTAGGGTGGTCTGGGGCTAGTTTCACGTACTCTGCCTGACATATCCCTAACCTGATCTGTTTGGTAAATATACACCCTTGCATTAGCTTAACCTTCAGTGTTAGGCTGCCTTGTCCGCATAGTCCCAGCTGTAAAGAGCCCCGAGTGGCTGAAAGCTTGCAGTCAAAGAGAGCCGTCGGGGAAGCTCAAGGGGGAAGTGGGGAATGTCTGTGGCACTGATTATCTCCATCTGGTAGGGGGCCTTTTTTTTCCTGCTTCCTAGCACTTCTGTGGACAGAAACCAGGGAGAAAAAGCAATTTTTCTCCTCCTACATCTCGAATGCTTTTCCCAGAGGGTCTTACGGCCTGCAACTTGGCTTCTCTTTCCCGTAAGGAAAAGGGCAAATGGATCCTTGCTGTAGGCACTTTGGACAGAAATAATTTTTCAAATAGCAAGTCAAACAAAATCGTAACTTCTGCGGGCTTCTGTAAAATCTTGAGGTTTGTTTTTAAACTTTAAAAAAACCCAAACCCTCTTATCTTCTTGCTTGCTGAAGGAGAGGATAAACAACGAATGCTTCAAATAGACAAGAGGCACCAGACAGTTACATAAAAGCAAACTGCCAGATGCCTGCGTGTAGGAGTGTCTGCTCTCAATTCGGTCCTGCCTTTCTGCGCGTGTGTCTGGAAGTAGGTGTCCCTTCCCTGAAGCGGGAGCAGCTAGCACAAAATGCCCGAACTGAAATTCAGGTGTTGAAGGTGTTGACCACGTGGCCATAGGCTGCCTGGAGGCTCGAGCAAAAGGTCCTTTGTAACCAGGGGACCAAGTATTTGGGGTGAGCCGTAGGAGCAGAAGAGCCACCAAGTTTTAAATCTTTATTATTTCAGTAAACAGCTGAAAAAACCTTGAAGAGGAGCTCTAGGGATCAGCACACACCCTCCTATCTTAGAGCTCCAAGTATTTAGCTTCTTGTAGACCTGAAGAAAGTGGAAAAGTTAAGGCGAGGAGAGTATCCTCAGGACAACTTTATGCTCAGCTCTGTCTCCTGTTAAATGTCTGTCTGTAAGAGTACTCATCACGCTTGGGACCCTCATATAGCACGGTAAAGGAAACATCAATGCCTACTAAAGTGGTGATTTTGTGATTCGATTGGTAAAGCACATGACAGATTGAGCTAGTCTTCCCTCTACAGAGCTATTGAGCCACTGAAGGGCCAAGGTTTCTACCTGAGCTTGTTGCATACCCACAGACGACTCGGATGTCTCTCAGATAACCAAGATCTGTGGTGCTCTGGAATAGCACAGTGAATTGTTACTTTTTTGGAGTTGAAAGAGGCCGATTAACTGAGAACATCTCCAGCTGAGCTTTGAGGTTAAATGGCTAGCCTGCTTTATTTTCTGAAGTAGAAATAATGATGCTGCACTGCCAATGGCACCTAAAAAAAAAAGGGGGGGGGGGGGGGGCAAGCGCCCATTTT
>VZTL01042957.1:16864-32150 GCA_013400535.1 Scopus umbretta
CGGGCCCCGGCAGGCTGCGGCGAGGGGCACCCGGCGGTGCGCCCTCCGCGCCCCTGCGGGGACCGGCGCTGCCCCTAAGCCAGCCCGGGCTGGGGTCCCTGGCGGCCTGCGGGGCCCGGCTGGGAAGAAAGGCCGCAGCGATGGTTAGGGGCCCGGGAGGAGCGGCGCTCAGGGCAGGTGGATCTCCGCCGTGGGTGCGTGCTCCGGCGTCGGGCGGTGGGGAGGAGCGGGGCTTGTCGCTCTCCTCGCCAGAGGGGTTCGCTCTGGGCCAGCCCGCCTCCTGGCCTGCGCTTCCCCCCTCCCTTTAGCCGTCGGTGTAAGCTAAAGGGCAGACCAGGCTTAGACCCGATTAACAGCAGGACACCTCAGGCCCCAGGCCGAGGAAGGCTGAGTTGGCTTCTCTTCTGTCACTGTGAATTAGTCCTCGCTAACAGCTCGCCGTGAGAGCTGCTGCTCCGGAGTGGGCAGCGTCTGCATCCTCTAACTCAGCTCCTGGTTTGGGTTTTCTCAGTTTCGTTTCCCTCTTGGCTGTACGGTAGCTACGTAGGCATTGCACACGTGTTTAACTTGCTGAGAGAAGACGGGATAGGTGGCTCCCCCTATGACTTAATTGGCTCTTCAGACTCTTCTGTACTGAAACTTGAAAATAATTAGCATCTTTCTAGAAAAAGGTGTTTAGAAATGATTTTTTTAAAGGAACAACAGTAAGGTTTTAGTGTATGCAGAGCTGTTGCTTGTCTTGAAGTCCTGTCACACAGTGGCAGAAGTTGGCTCAAAATACCTTTGAACGCAGCAGAGACTTGTTGCGTTCCTCTGGTTCTTGCTTACGTT
Source organism: Scopus umbretta (assembly GCA_013400535.1). Lineage (NCBI taxonomy): Eukaryota > Metazoa > Chordata > Aves > Pelecaniformes > Scopidae > Scopus > Scopus umbretta. Next base: position 17,696 of record VZTL01042957.1, read on the forward strand.
GTCTGTGTCATGGAGGGAACATGAAAGACCTCAAGTGCTCTGTACTGACTTAAAGGTGTCAGCATTTACCATTTTTTCAACATGGCTGTGGGGTGAAACCCTGACTGGAAGTGTTCTGTGCTGTATTTTATTCTGTAGTGAAGCCTTTAAGTCAGGTGAGCAGTTTCAGTGAATGTTTTCTGTCCTCTCTTATCCCCTGACTACTTTTTATATGCAAACAATAAGCAAAGGTCTCATCAGTGCTATTCTTTTTTTATAATATATAAGTTTTTGGATGCAATTTTTTTGTTTGCTTGTTTTCCTGCAAGGTAGGGTGGGTGTTGCTGGTAAATCACCTGGAAGAAGGTAACCATTGCTTTGGATCAAGAATGTGGCACTGTATATTCTTGCCGTGTTAGACACCCCTCTGAAATAAAAACAAGTAGAAGTTTGCCATATTCCCCTAAATTTCTGTGGCTTAAGAAGGTGACATGCATGAAAATACTTTCAGCTCTTTGGAAGCTGTGTTGGTCGATGGGCAGGAAGGCTGAGGGTTTCAATTCAGCTTCTTCCTCCAAAGAGGGTGAATAGCTTTGTCTGCTTCACACAGCTTGTTACCGTCTTATACCTCCAAGATGAGAGTTACAGTAGCTCTCAGGAAAAAAAAAAATAATCTCTGATTTACGTTTTGAGTGTTTGGGTGTTTTTCTTTTAAGTAGGACTGCTACTGCATAACCACCATTGTAAAGCATTGAGTGCAAGAAATAGATGGCTAATTAGGCTACTGTCTGTAGGACACTTGTTTTATTCACTGTGGAAATTAGCAAAGTATGTCACAAATGAGGTACAGATCTGGTAAAAAAAAAAAAAAAAAAAGATGGTCTTGTGGTAGTGGACTGTAATTTGGGGAACTGTGTACTGAAACTAAATGCTTCACAGAATTTCTCTGTGATGTTGAGTAAGTCACTTCACTTGGTTTCCATTAGTGAAGGCTAATTGTTTGTGCTTCATTTTTCAGGTATTCAGCTTGAAACAAGGGCCTGATTTGTGGAACTGGTGGGCAGTTAAAGCTCCATCTGAAGCTAATGAGAATTGCAGATGCCCCTAATACCACTGAAAAAAATCAGGCCCTAGGCCTGATTTGAACTAGGTACTTAGAAACTAGGGGACTCTCTAAACTTGTAATATTTCTGTGCTTCAGTTTTCTAGCTGTGGAGGTTGGTAATTCTTTTTCAACTCATCCCATTTCCTCCCAAAGCAACACCAACTCATTGATTTTTATTTTTTTTTTTGAAGTTTGAGGCACTTAAATAGCCCTGTTAAAAGCGCAGTAAACTGCAAGAACACAGAATGTCCCATTTTCAGCACAGAAACTGGAAGGTGTGCAATAAATTAGAACTGGAATTTTACACTGACAAAAAAAGAAACAAAACTACTGCTCCATTATCTCATTGTTATCTTTTAGATAAATTAAGCAGCAGGGGGCAGCGGGAGGGTGTCCACTTGGAAAAAAGACCAGTAATAATTAAAAATGTGTCATAGCACATACCCAAGAGAAGAAAACAGTTAAGGTTTTGTAAGCTCTCTTAGTTCTAGCATAAATTCTTATTTTACAGTCATAATGTGTTTGGTTTATACGGTGATAGGACAATATGATGCAGCCCCAGTTGTCACTGCGCTCACTTATTTTCTCTTCAGGGTATGTATTAGAAAGTAGTTCATACCAATTTGTCACCGAAGTCATGGATGCTTCATAGGTGGTATCTTTTGTATCATTTTGGGAACAATTGCCCACCATTTTACAAATGATGCTCCATCAGTGATAAAAGCAATGAGAAGGAGTAGCGCTGAATCTTTTACTGATGGGAGCTTCCTCCTCCTGTTATAGCGGATATTGAAAGGATGGAGAGCAGGTTTTAACTATTGTCTCTAAAACAATACTGTGTGTGGTTTGGTTTTGGTGATGTTTGCATTTGAAGTGCCTTCGGCACTAGTTCAGTCATCAGTGAAGTTTAGTTCTGCTAAACAAAGCTTCTGCCTGAAAGACGCTGACTGCAGCAGTGCTATTTTAAGGCTTTACTAGTGAGAATGTAAGGTCAGGGCTTATTTAATGATACTTAGCTAATGACTTCATAGTAACAGTGTCCATGTTGACGTCACTCTTTGCTAGAAAATTGTTTTACAATTCAGCTCTTCAAAATATTGTTTGATTATGATTTTTGCTAATCGTTCATCTTGCAACTGAATGGAAATGAATTGCTTGTCTGGAAAAGATTTGTAAGGGTAGATGTAAAGATAACAAAGAACAAGATCTGCTTTGCAAACTTAGGTGCCACTCTTTTTGGAGTTGAAGGCAGAAAATTACGTTAAGGACAGCTTTATTTTTCAGCGCTTCTTAAGATTTTCTTGCGCTATTTCTGATGACGCCTGTTAAAACAAACTTCTCAGGAGTATGTGAGCTTAGTTTTTTCGGGTGTTGTGTTAGTATGAATTCTGAATTTAACGGTTCTTCCATTAGTGAAAGTGGGGGTCATGTTCAGTGCATAATGGAACCAAGCGCAGTGCAAGGATCTTTCATTCAGCAGCAGGTAACAGTGCACACAAGAGAGCCTTCAGACACATCTAGTAGGATTTGTTGTCTTACCTGCTAACAAAATAAGTCTTTGGTTCCCTGTACGTCCTATTTTAAAATACCTAGCTGCACAGTGAAAGTTTTCTTTAACGTGCTGTTAGTACCACGGTTCTAAGAGCTGGTTTTACCACCAGCAGTTCATGGAAGAGTCAAAGTCTTTTCTGAATATCCGAACTGTACCTTTTATTTGAAGAAAACAATGGCCCCAGACCCTTTATACGGTTTTCTTTTTTAATGTAGAACAATAGCATATTTGTATATGCTGTGTCCTGCTATCTTAAGAAGTTAACACTTGTGGATTTGAATTTTCTTTTTTCTTTTTTGCAAGTGTCCTGCGTCTTCTCAGCAGTGCAGCTCCGTTAGGGAGATGGGAGGTCTGAGAAGGTGATTAGGAAGTAGCAACGTTGAAAGTATAGTGCAACCAAACCAATTCATGAAAAGACATAGTAGCTAAGCTTGTTGTGAAAGAGACGCTGGGCATTAAAAATGCAAACTGTTGCCTATGCCTGCTGCACCGTTATTGCTACTACCGATTTTGCACAAGCATTAGTGTAGGGATGGGGAATTTCTAGAGCGGTACCGATATAAAGGCAGGATTTGCAAAACTGATGAGTAAGCATTATTTCTAGAGGGTAAGTCAGTGTCACATGTTCAGTAGGTTCCCACATGATACCATTATTAAGTATCTAACGTCACAGAACAGAAAAAGAATAATTTTGTTTTCTGTTATCACTTGTCTGGAGCACATTTGGACTGAAAATGCTTCATTCTGAGGGCGCTGTCTGTTCAGATCTCTGTTCTTAGCCTGCAGACACAGTCACCTTGTTGGAGTTGTTACTACTTCATTTACCTCAGAACTTTAAATGCCATAACGGATGATATTAGAAGAAATTGTTGCAAATACTTGGATGTGTGCTTCAGCTGTAATCCGTAATGCTACTATAGGTCTCCTGTTTTCAAGAACTTAGTTTCATTTGTAGTGAAAACATCCCCTCGGTATACAACTCGGCGTCTAAATGTTAGCCTTTTCTTTATTTCTGCAGTAAAAAGCCTGATCTGATCAACTGATGAATGTTGCCGAGGCAGGCACGAGCACAGGACCGGCACTGAAGTCAGCTGACTTTCTTGTTCAGGCCGAGTGTAGCTATTCATCTGCAGTACTTCAGACTGCTGTGGCCAGTGGGTAATAAGAGAATTAATAAGTAAAAGCAAATTCTGGAGAGTTTTAAGAAGCACATCTTAGGGAAGTGGTTGTTCTCCTTTTAAACAAAGCTCCGCTTTCTGTTCTTTCCTATGCTTCCCTGAGATACAACCTATGATGTATAGGATCCCAGTTTGCTGCTGCTCTAAGAGAGACCATGCTAGCCAGAGGAGAAATGTTTGAATTGGGTTTAGGAAAAAAATCCTTCAGGCTTCTTCTCACTAGCTTCTGGAAGAAAATGTTTTTTATCAGTAAAGCTGTAACGCGCTTTCACAGTGAGTGGGACGTTTGTCTTTGGGAATTTTTATTAGAGCATTTTTTACGCAGATAGTAACTCTCAAGTTATTTATGAAACAAATCTGGCCTATGTAGTTTGCCATCTTGCTCTGAAGGGATCTCTTTTCAGGAAAGATAGACTATTTAATAATCTTTGATCCACATTATGCTTCATGTGCAGTCCCTTAAGTTAGAATGGTACTGTTTCTGATTTATTGGTAAGACAGATACCTCCAAAATACAGGCTTATATCCAGAAAGAAAAAGAAAACTTGGTGTCTGGTTTATTAGAACTGCTAACGTTGAGATCTGTTGGAACATGGAAGGAAAGAGGATTTCAAGATCTAGCGAATGCACGCTGGTTTTCAAGATCCAGGTCTCAAGAGTTGGGTGTAGTTGGCTGGTCCTGACCTATCTGTGGCATTTAACGGTACTTTGAACTTCAGCTGGTGTTGCCTGGAAAGGGGTATAGAGCATCAGTTCATGGCCATTAATGGCTCAGTTTACAAATAGCTATGTACTGTAGTAGCTGAAATGTGCAGGTGATGGGCTTGGTCTTTGTACGGAATAGTGTGCAGGTTCTTTAGAGTGTTAGGTTGGTTCTTCTTTTCTATTTATTCACAGTTGCTTATACAGGTATTCTGACGTTTTCACCCCAAAGAATGGGTTCAGTGCCACTACAAACCATCTAAAAATTAAGGACCTGGACAAATTCTCTCCAGTTTTAAATTACCTTGGCAGAGGTGGAGGGGAGTCCAGCCACTAATTTTGAAACGCTTTTCCATAGTTTTGCCACGAAAAGGAGCTGCTAGACTGGCTTCAGAAACATTTTGTGGTACGAAGTGGTGATCAGTAAGGAAGGAGGACGTCCTTCTTTACTGGAGGAGCAGCTAGCCTTTTACAATGTGCTGCTCCCATTTGAGATACTTGAGAGCCCTGACTTAATTGCTAGTGCCTATAATGATACTATGACATACTGTTGTTTTATAGTTTTGCTGGAAGCTATTATGAAGAATGGAAGTGCTGCTGGGGGAGGTGCTTACTTCCGAAAGCCAGCCAGTAGCAATGATCAAAGTAAGCCCAACAGCACGAAGGAGAGCAGTGCATCTGCTACAGATGACAGTGGAAAAGGCTACACCAAAGACCAAATGGAAGGAGTATTCAGGTATGGCCTTGCTTAAATACATCACTGCTTTTCATTCTGTGTATTATTTACTTATGCTTTCAGCTCTAACATCTAAAGAAGCAACAGCAAATTCAAGGTTAACTGAGAGGGGTTACTTGTACTGAACTGTGACTAAAAGGAAGAGGAGAGTTTTGCTGTGTTTAAATACAGTATGAGATGCTGTCACTTTCTATGAGAAGGACGATATTCATCTTTATATAATAAAGTAACCTTGATGGTTTAAAAATAAAATACTCAAAATAATTATTAAGTAGATCTCATGCCAAATGGAAGAAGTTATGAAAATTCTGTAGTACAACTTGCAGGACAGTGTTTCTGTGTTCCTAAATATTTTTATACTTGTGATATCTAAGGTTACATTACATGCTTGCTCCTAAAGTTTATTTTCAAGCTAATCTTGGTGTACAGGCTGGTCTTAGACCTGTGTTAAAACTATTTTGTTCTGGAAGTACAGGTATCTGACAAGCACTGAAGCACATAGTCTTAAGTTGCATTACAAACTTTGACTGGACTTCATGCAATATGATAGTATTAAGATGGGGCAACATCAGTGGCCTGGTTTCAGCTGTTTACACCAGTCAAGGACTTTCCAGCTTCCCATGCTCTGCCAGGTGCACAAGAAGCTGGGAGAGAATGCAGGCAGGACAGCTGATCCCAATTAGCTTCAGGGCTATTCCATACCACCTGATGTCAAGCTCAGTATAGAAACTGGGGGAGCTGGCTGGGGAGGGAGTGGTTGCTGCTTGGGGGCAGGCTGGGCATCGGGTGGTGAGCAATTGCATTGTGTACCACTTGTATCACTTGTTTTGTATATTCTGTTATTATTATTTTCTCTTTCTCTGCTGTCCTATTAAACTGCCTTTATCTCAACCCATGGGTTTTAGGGTTTGGGGTTTTTTTTTAATCTCCCTGGTTCTCTTCCCCATTCCACTGGGGTAGGGGGAGGGTGAGCGAGCAGCTGTGTGGTGCTTGGTTGCTGATCAGGGTTAAACCACAACAATCAGGAAAGGAGGATGTATGAAAAGAAACAAAGATCAATAAAAACATCCTTTTGAAGCAAGTAACTCTTAAGTCATGTTACCATTACATGCTTCTTGGCTGTAGGAGTGAGAAAAATATTGTTTCATATGTGCCCTGATTTCTGCTAAAGAAGTATGGATACAGCTACTCTAAAATTGCATACCTCAAAACCCACCTGTGTTTTCAGATAAGCCTAGCCAAAATATTTTCAAGGAAGCTCAAACAAGGGAAATCAAGAAGTCCTCCTCTCCTACTTTTTGTAGATTGGATGAACTGTTGTGCAAAACAGAAAATTGTGTGTGAATTTTTTTGTGTGAAATGTATGTTGCCATTGATATTATCTTGGGATCTTTTCCTGAAGTTCAATAATCTGTTCAGCTGTGCTAACAGTGAGGAAAAAGCAGCTTTTCTTTGTTGATAGAGCAGCTCTGCATTCAGGCAGGTAGACAGCAGCATCTCTGGCATGGTTATCCTCTTGGTGTTGCTTTTAGTAAAGCTTTTCATTTACCATCATTTCTGCTTAATTAATGTTATTGCCCTTCATGATACATCTAAAATAAAACCTCAATAAGCATGTGCATTTTTGGCCGACTTGAAATATTAGCGTTAAAATGAAGGCAGAATATATGTGTGTGCACATGCGTGCGAGACAAAATACCCGGAAAGAAGTTCTCTGTGAAGTGAGGCTTCGATCAAATTAAGACATGTAACACATTCTCAGAAAGCTGCTACAGGGAAGGCTGTATTACTGCCAGCACTCACTCACCCGTGACCTGCCATTCTGAGCTGCAGTCTGCTTTGACATCAGGCTCCCTGCAAGTTCTTTCGTTTGTTTTATCAGAAAGTAATGTTGCCCACTTTTTCTTGAGTAAAATGATGTTGTAGAGCCAACTTTTCACTGTGGTATGCTTTCGTGGTATTGGGTGGGTATTCCTTGAAGGGATTCACGAGATACCGGACAACATGTATTCAGTCTGCTGAGATCAGAACTGGAGTTAGGGGTATTTATGGAAGTCGCACATCGAAGATAGTTTTGGTGCATCATTGTTTCTTAGTACCTATTTCAACAATCTGCTTTGTGAATATCAAGTTTGGGGTTTTAAAAAGTACTCAGATTTTATGCAAATAAGCAATTGTAATAGCTTGCAGAACAACCCATGTTTGTTTGTATTTTACTTACCACTTAGAAAATCAACTGTTAAAACAATATCTTGGCCTCAGCTTGAGTGATGCTGCCATCCTCTAGTATAGCAGTTTATAAACCTTTGGAGAGAGACTAAATTTTTGTTTAGATGCGCAGTAATCAACAGAGCAACTCCCCAGTTCTTGTTGGAAGGTTTGAAACGTTTGTCTTGTCAGTTAGTGACATCAACGCTTCACTTAGAAAATGTGTGGTTAAGAATTAAAAAATGTGTGCGCCTTGCCAAGGAGAACAGGATGAAGTACAAACGGTGGGCTAAAACTTAATGGAAAAATATAACACATTCGGTGATGATAGCTGAGAGAAGGTTCACATATGAACCACAGTGAGAATGAGTTTTCTAATTGGAAACGTGACAGGCTGCATATGTTACTGCTTCGGTCAAACCCCAGACTTTCTCAGTTAAATGAAACACACCGCTCTGGGGAAGGTATTCTTCAGACAGTAGAGCTTGTCACCACCATGTGCTTCTGCTGTACCACAGTGGAATGGTTTTCAGACTGTTGAATTGGTTAAAGACATGCTGAAAAGAGGTGGTTTTAAATAGTGTTTCATGCCTGCTTTTTTTTTTTTTTTTTTCCCCTATAAGGAAAGACATTTCTAGATAGCAAGGTAGCAAAATCTTCAATTTTTAATAAATTCTGAATCTTACAGTGAATTTGACTCTGTCAAACTAAGTTGTTCTGTATGCTTATGACTTGAAACATTGTCATTACTCTCAAGTATTCTTCCATCTAGGAGTTTTTGGTTCTGTATTAGTAATTGAATATAGACTGAGCGAAAGCATTCCTGATTTAACTACACATGCCATTTTCAACCCTTTTTTTATAAGCTCTAGTGGGCAGTTGGTCAGGGGGACTGACTCTGAGCTCTCTGACTTGGATCACTGATTTCATGTACCTGGAGTTGTCCAGCTATCTGAATTTGCTTGTGACAATAGATTTAAGAAGCATAGTGAAGACACCCTTGGAGCAGTATAACTAATTTAACTGCGTTAATTTTCATCAGGGTTACTCCAGCAATGTGGGTATATATGAGTACAAACAAGCACCTCTGTGCTGCTTTTATTTTTTCCACATACACAGGGGACACTGGTCCCCAGCAAGTTACCATAACACTTCTGTAGAGCCTTACATGAGCTTGCAAACAAGTCGCTCGACAGGGAGAAGCATGAGATGCCGTATCTTTCCACTGATTGCATAAGTTCTTTGCGGGAAAGGTGCTCACTGTTTCAGTGTGACGGTCTGAAGCTTGAGATACCCAAAAGCACCTTCTTACTTTTGAAATTGAAATGCTTTGGGAATACCACGTGTAGTACATGCATCTTTTCCTTAATGATGCTTATCTTGTCACTGAGGGCTGAATCAAGTTGCCTTAACACTTTCGGTGACCTGCATATCAGAGATATTGATAGGAGACTAGCAGAAATATGTTAGGACCCACAGTAGACTTATATCTTTTTAGAACAAGTGCCCTAGAAATCTCTAGGCAATTGAAAGCTGTCTGAGCAATGTCAATTTAAGATAAGTGTGTGAGAATCATGCGCACAACAAAAAAGGGAGAATTTGCTTTTGGATAGTGTGGTCTTTGCTTTAGAACAGTTCCTTCACTGTTTGATGTAGGTTATTGGCACTTTTTGCTGAGACAAAGAAATGAAACATTTGTGTAAAAGAAAATTTAAACTTCTTTTTTCTTCTAGTTCACTTAACACAACTGAAGAAGTGCTGCTCAGGATTACAGTTATCAGAGTTCTTAATTACTTTCAAACAAATTCTGTTCATCGTATCTGCCTACTCATACCAAACGTGCAGACATTTTGGAAAGGTTTTGTGGACTAGTATGAAATTAAAAAAAAAAAATCATTTGCCTGCTGTGTATTAATCTTTCCCATTTCTTTTTATGCTGTTAATTTTGTATTTTCTGTTTTCTACTACATGAGTTTTGCAGATACAGATAGGTTGTACGCTTTATACAGGCTCCCTTTAAATGATCTTAAAATTCATATGGTGTCTGATGTCTCTTCTTTAGTAAATAAGCTGTAGCATATTTTCTATATTAACTTTTTGACATCTGAAAGATAACTGCTGTGATGAGTAGTGTGCTGAAGTTGGATTGCTGTCTTGTGAAAACCATCGTGGAATAGTGCTTTTCCTGCCCTGCCAGTGCCTGCCCCTCAGAAGAGAGCACAATAATGAAATTTTGTGTTTGGCTCTTTGAGCTAGAACCAAACCAAACCAATAGAGGCATGAGTTCTGTAGGAACCTTGCAACGCAAGATTAAATATCATCCAGCAGTGGTCGAGAATAATCAGCAACTTGATTTGAATTCACAGAGTAAACAAAAAAAATTGTCTCTACACATTTCATGGATCAAACTAGAAGGAATGTAAGTTGTGTGGCTGACTTTTTCCAGGCCTTCTGCTGAGACTTCTGTGAATTCAGCAAAAAGAGGTATAGTGTTACTAGTGTTACTTTTTTAACATGGTGTCAAGAAGATAATTAACTAAAAGTGGAATACTAAGAGCAATCAACACATGCTTAAAAAAAACCCACCACCACCCCCCAAAAAAACCAAACAAACAAAAAAGCAAAGAAATCAGGGCATGCCTTTAATTAGGCCGCTAGAACTACTGTGAATTGTTGAAATATCCAGTTGAATGGTTGAGAAAGTCAAGGTGGAAATCACAGTCATAGAGCCTGTTGTGGAAGAGTGGCACAGAAGATAGGGTGGACTTTAATCTATGCTTTTTATAGCTAAAATAAAAGCTTAAACAAAATCTGGAGAAAAGTATGCTGATGTAAATGCCACCTTGAATATTTCGTGTAATACACACAGGAGAAACAAACTGACCAGGTACATCTAAAAGCAAGGTACTAAGACAAGCACCCTAATGAGTTGTTGAATCAGTCAGTAAAACAGGGATCTGAAACTCCTGATGCATTAATTTCAGAAGCTAGGGGTGTGCTGGTATCAGCCAAAGTTCCCTAACAACACTGTGACCTCTTCTTCCCAATCTAGAGCACTTTTTGCAGACCACGCTTATGTCATCCGAACTGTGACTGTCACATTCCCAATTCAGCTGCAAGATGCCATTTGCATCAGGCCCCCTGGCATTACTGGAAACTTGACCTTTATAGAAATTGGTCTGCATTTCACTGTGTTTTTCTGCTCAGCTCTGGGATCAGAAGTCACTGTAGCTTCCTCTTGCTCAGTTCTTTGTCGCTGATATTCACAATGTTGCATACTGTGCTGCTCAGTTCAGATTACCATTGGGTGAAATAGTTCTGGCTCCCATTACAAGCTTTTGGAGATTGCGGTCGAAGTATTTGGTTTTGGGCCATCCCTGTGCCTGTAGAGAGAGGCTTTGGAAGGCCCTTTGTCGTACTCAAAACTTCATGATTATGGATCGCTGCAGGTGTTTGATACAGAAATGCAAGCATCACTGATAGGTTTTGTTAACCTGATAAAAGCTGTTGATGCTGACCTAATCTGAATTGTAGATTTGGGAAGTGGAACACGAAGCAGAGCAGCAGGATCACATCATTCTGTAGTCACAGGAGAACTAGTGGTGGTAGCCCCAGAATTTCTGCAGGTGAGAGCAGGCATTTTAGGACCTGATGGGCTTCCTCTGCCTTCAGCTGTCAGAGCATAGAGAGGAGCCCAGCGTCAGGCAGAATTGGCTGTTGCTGCAGTTTGAAGCTGGCTGACCAGTTCTACTGCAGGTGGCTTGGCAACTGCAAGCTGGGATAGCAGAGCTTTGCAAGCCATGACAAGATACCTCTGTCAACAGATTGTGGATGAATGTAGGCCATTTCTCGCTCTTATGCTGTTTGAGAAGTCTATTCTCTAGAAGTCAGATACTATTTCAGGAACATTCAGCAACGTGCCCTCCTAAAACAGCCAGCAAATCTGTTAACCAGAAGGACAGTGCCAAGGTGCTGGCAGGGGACTAACAATTCAGCAAGGACAGAAATTAGCTAAACAACAGAAATAATTTGATAGTAATTCAGATGTAGAAGTGATCCAGCCAGGAATGAAAAACACAAGAAAAGCAATTCACAAGAAACAAAACCCCAAACAAATTAACAGTGAAAGCACCAAACTTCAAATAAGCCAGAAATAAACAACAACAATTCAGTACAAACAGGGCAGTCTATAAGCAAGTGATATGTAAATTACAATTTTAAAAAGAAACATCTTTGTGGAGTTTACATATGTGAGAAAATTAGCACTAGGGACAACAGTGCCTGAAGTGTAGCAAAACCCAATGAACAACAATTTGAAATGCAGCTTTCAGAAAGTTAGTTGTTCATGCTGAGAGTGCTGCAGGACAGGGGTTTCAGATGCAGTTTAAAGCTGTAAGTAATATCAGTGATCGGTCTTTTCCAAAACCTCCACTGGTTTTACTCTTAATTTTTCCCAGCCTATGCTGGCTGATGTTGTCTGGCCTGCAATAGAGACAAGTGGGAAGGGGATGGTTCCTTCTGTCCGTCTGCCCTCCCATGACAAATCTCCACAGGACAGTTCAACGCTCCAGGTGAGGGATGATGGCAGAGTGAGGATAGTCAGATATCAGTCTACCCAGAGACAAGGAGTGACGAATATGTCCAAATGAGCCTGCTTCTGCTGAGGGACAAGGATCAGGTTGGCCATGGCTTTCAACAGCTCCGAGGACCTGGAGAGAAATTTCTCATCAGGACAGTGGTAGTTTGGAGGAAGAGGACTTAAGTCTTGGAGAATCTCTGTGCCAAGCCCATGATCCCCATCTTTTTAAGCTGGAGGAGGGATGTGGTTTGTGTTCCAAGAGTGTTTGAGAAGCCTGGTGACTGCACCGCACGTGTATGATCTGAGGATTTGGTGGGTTGCCCTGGTGGTCCTGTACAGTTTGTCCTGCTATAAACTGACCGACCAGGTTGAGTTTGCAGTGCATTAAAGTTTTGCCTCTCAGGAGTGCACCACAAACACTGATAATTTTGTTTAACTGGAAAGCACCTTCTAATCATCTTTGCTTGTCCCACCGTCCCCGGTACAAAGCTGCTGCAGTACAAGTTTTGGTGCAAAAGTCGCATGGACTTTGCCGAGGTGGGGAAAACCAAGCTGTTACCCTGTAATGATTGCCGTGAATTGTGCTCAGTAAGGGACCTCCTGGCAGAGGTCACTAACTCCCTCCCTGTAGGCAGCTTTTCGTTAACTAGATGCTAGCTACTTACAGTCCAGATACTTTTTGCCTTGAAGTGGCAAAGCAATCGTATAAAACTGTTGTCTAATAGCAGAGTATAGCAAGGGCTTCATAGCACAAGGTCATTGCTGAGAACTCCAGGCTTAGGTATGTTTTTTGGCCCCTGTGCTTTTGTGCAATCATTTAATGTATTTTAGCTTTGAATCTTGATCTGCCTAATCCAAAGTCCCGCTAAACTCTGCAAAATTGCCATACGTATATGCATGTTCCATGTGATTCACCATGAAGTCACATGCAGCAGTGCTCAGGCTGTCCAGCAGAGTACTTGCAGCTTTTGTTTTCTGCTGAGGTTTGTAAGAGCCAGCGCTGACTTGGTTGAGATCTGAAGATGACAACGGGCTGAACAGTGAACAGGGGGTCACTATTTCACTGTATCTCGGCGTTGATGCTGTGCAGTAGAAAGGAGGGCAATGTAAATGATCTGGAGGCTCGGTTACAGGTCTGTTGCAGGTAGCGTTGCTGTGAGCGTGCCCGTCCTGACAAGAATGCGCAAGGGAGAATAAAAGTCAGGGTTGGCTGTCACAAATTCACAAAGGCTTCTTTGTTTGAGACTGGCCATTTAGCCTAGGGTAGCAGGTCAGGGTATGGGGGTGGTTTGATAGAAGATGTGCTTGAAATATTAAATCATAGCTTCATACAAAATCAGGAATGTTGGAATAGAGATGCTTGTGTATTTGTAGAATTTTTTATTTAACACAGCAATCACTAGCAAAGACTGGCTAAGAGAAAGTAGAAGTGTGTTATACCTCGGCTGAGCACTTGTTTCTTGATAAAAATAGCTCATTTGTGGACCAGGTTCAGGATAGCTGTTGCATTCATCCCTTTGGAGGGCAAGTGCTATATGACCCACAAGGCAGGTTTCTCCCTGCACTATCCCATCAGGAAATAGTAGCTCTGGTTTGGTGCACTGGTTCTAAGCAGATCACGGTCCTGGAAGCTGGTAGGTCATGTGCTGACCTGAATGTCTTCTGATTGATACCCACCATTCCTGCTTCTCCCATGAGGGTTTCCCACTGGGGGACTTTCACTGGTTTTGAATGGGAAAAAAACTCTGGGGTGAGTTTTTGAGGGTTAGAAGAACAGCTTGGCATTTCTTGGGTTCTTATTTTTTCTTCCATTTTTCTCCTCTCTGCATCCTAGAGTTGTGAAAGAAATGCCTATCAGGTCTGCAAAGAAGTAAACTTTCATGTTTTTTTTTCATGTTTGTTACTTGCATGAGAAATGACCGTGTGCTGTTGGGGGAAGAAGTTGTTTGAGGATGCACGGTGCTTAAAAACACTTGAACAAACATATAAACCTACAGTTTTAATGACAATAAGGTAACAACTTTGCTAAACATTGATGACTCGCTACCTAATTCTATATCAACCGAAGTTCTGAAGAGTCTGGTCCTCAAACAGATAACTCAGATACTGAATTACTGAGGAGAAGAACTTAGATTGGATGCTGAGATAGCAATTTCTTGAAAGAAAAGCTTAATTTGATACTGTTACACTTTTAAATAAAGCTACCTGTTCTTGATACAGTTCGTAAGTAATCCAGATCTCAAGGCTAAGGATGAAGGGATCTGTACACTACCAGAATTTTTTCTTGCTATACAAATTAACAAACAAAAGTTTCCAGTATTCAGAGTATAATTTAATGTATTTTCTTTCCATTCATTCTTGATGATGGATTCACTGTGTTCTTAGGGAATCTGTGTTAGTCTGGAGAAGAGGAGGC
>VZTL01042958.1:0-14437 GCA_013400535.1 Scopus umbretta
AAAAAAAAAAAGACAAACAAACCAAACTTCTTTCTTCTCTGTGTAAATTTTCAGTGATTTCAACTCTGTCCCAATTTGGAGCAAAAGTAAATGTCAAAGTACCAGAACATCTAAACACTGGGACAGAGATTTTATTTTCTGATCAGTTCTAATATGTGCATATACCAAAATGCTTCAAAGCAACAGTCTATCACTTTTAAACCCCAAACGACCTACAAGAACTTTTGGAAAAATGCAAAATGCATCAGACTTCATGTTTAAGGATTCTGTTGTAATATTATGTTTGGGGTTTTTCTTAGTCTTTGTTGATAGTGGCTGGAGTATTGTCCTGGTTTCAGCTTAGTTCATTTTCTTTGGAGTAGCTGCTATATTGCTGTGTTTTGAACTTAGGATGAGAACAATGCTGATAACACGCTGATGTTTTAGTTGTTGCTCAGTAGTGTTTAGTCTAGTCAAGGACTTTTCAGCTCCCCATGCTCTGCCAGGGGCACAAGAAGTTGGGAGGGAACGCAGGCAGGACAGTTGACCCAGGCTGCCCACAGGGCTATTCCATACCATATGGCATCACGCTCAGTATAGAAACTGGGGGAGTTGGCTGGGGGGCAGCGATCGCTGCTTGGGGACGGGCTGGGCATCGGTCGGCGGGTGGTGAGCAATTGCATTGGGCATCACTTGCTTTGTATATTCTTTTATCATTATTATCAGTATCATTATTATTATTATTTTCTCTTTCTCTGCTGTCCTATTAAACTGCCTTTATCTCAACCCACGGGTTTCAGGTTTATTTTTTCCCTGTTCTCTCCCCCATCCCGCTGGGGCGGGGGGAGGGTGAGCGAGCGGCTGTGTGGTACTTGGTTACCAATTGGGGTTAAACCACAACACGTATGACATCAATGCTTTTGCCAAGGAAGCCACAATTTAATCCTTGTAAAGATTCCATGACTGAGCACAGAAATATAAACAAGACCTTTGCAATCTGTGCTTCTTTCATGAGGTCTGTCCTGCTTGCAAAGCACCAACTCTATATTTGTATGTATACAATATTAGAGCAATAGTCTTTGAATCAATATTTATAAATAAATGTTAATCTTTTATAGAGGATTCATTAACAAAATCAAAATTTATTACACCATAAAAGTTAGTCCTGAGATACTATATTAACCAGTCTTACAGTCCCAACTGACTATGCCTACAGCGCAGATCTGTTACTGCAACCTGCATAAATATTCAGAAAATAATGTATTTTCTCTGTTTACTTTTCCTTAGGATAAACAGTGAAACAGTAAAAAGAGGCTAAGACACAACAGGGGATGCAAAACAGACAAGCTGCAACAGCCTACATGGGAGGATATTACAGAATTACAGTTGTTGTGGAATGGATACCAGCTGAGCATCTGAAATGAGCAGGTTTGGAGGCCAGGAGTTTTTAATACAGGAAAAAAGTTTGCTTCAGATGCTCACTTCTTTACATGTTTATTTCAGTCTTTACTTCAAATATTTTAAAGAAGGATATTCCAACAACTCCAGTTATTTCTGTTGTTCTTCTTGTTAACTACACTGTCAACAGCTACAGGCAGGTGGAAGCATATTAAAATTTGTGTTGATAATATTTCAGATCACTGCATTTGGTCACTGAGGGTCATCTGCCTGCTTGCTTTGTGCTGTTTTTGCAATGACAGAGAAAATTTTTGGATGCATGAGCTCTGCAATTGTCCCTTCATTGTTATTGATCCGTACAACAACCACACAAACAAGGCATTTCACTGAATCAGATTTCACCCTCCCTGACTCTAGAAGCTGCAGAAGATTCTGAGTTCTTTTTTGAGGGGATGTGTTTACCCACATGAACATCCCCCCTGCCAAGACCTAATCAGCCTCCAAAACACCATCCCTTTTTGCAGCAAATGAGACTTTGGCCACTCTGAAAACAAGAGCTTTCAATTAAAGACATGTGTTCAGGAGTGTATCTTAATGCATATGATAGAAAGTGACAGCAAACTCAGATGGCATAATAACTGCAATTCTGGCATTTTATCACTTCTGAGGGCTTGACTTAGCATACCTGTTCATTGCAGGTTATGGAAAAGAATTCTGAAAAAAGCAAAGAGGGAAAAAAAAAACACCAGAAATATGGCTATGCTGTACTTATGCTGACAATCTCATGGCTTACACGGCTCTTGAGCACTTGAAGTAAAGGAATAAAGCCAGGCCAGATTAGGAAGTCATTCTCTATATGACACATATTCACTGATAGCTTTTGACTTGCAATTCAGTACTCACCCAGACTTTCATCTGGTCAGAGTGTACCCCGGTTATCTCCTAGGTTGCATGGCCAAGTTGTCTTTGCTGGGAAACTAGGATGTTTTGGCAGAAATACCCAGAACTCTTCCTGGTGGCACAGCCAGAACAGGCATTCCCACTCAAGAAGTTTAAAGCATCTTCAGTTTCCCTGGATATCACTGTCCTTGAAAGCCAGGATGACACAAGAATGAGACAATTTTTCTGATGACTGCTATCAGAAAAGGAGTGGGGGAAAAAAAAAAAAATTATGTTCCTCTCCAGTCTGTGAATATAAGCATATTCCAGTGGACAGAAACTTTTGCTACCATTTTTTCCTCAGTTGGACCAGATCTATCCTGCCCCTGATATGAACAAGATTATTACATTCTAAGATGTTATCATAATAGCAATATTAAATCTAATATATTTTTTTAAGTGGCAAGCAAAAAAGTCATTAGCAATTTCCTTAGTAATATTTTATCCACTTTCCCCAAATTTCCTCCTAGTCAAAGATGGAGAGTCTTTCAGGACAATATCTTTCCAGGAGATGAGATAAGTCAAATTACCTTGAATTTATCAGAATCAGATGATTTTTAAAGTTATTCTCAGAAGCAAAACTGGAGAACCAATATCTGACTACTAACCCAGCCTGACTACTTTAGCTGTGGTCTGCTCTTATTCTGCAAGCCATTGGTTCTTTGTGCTCCATCTGTTGTTGGTTACCGCTTCCAGTATTGTTCCTAGAAGCAGTCTGTGAACATAACCATTCTCTAGTTCTTTCCCTTCCTCTCTTTAAAAACTTGGACAACTCAGATAATCTCCTGGCATTCTCCAGTAGCCCTTTCTTTAATGAGAAGATCAGCTGGCTGTACAGCTTTCTTCAGTGTATACTGCCAGCTAATGGCAACTTTATTAGGTATCTGCAGTGAGATGATGAGCCACCTGGGAGTATTAACACCTGGATTTACAGTCACAATGGTAGAGCATATTGAAGTCCTTCACTACACAGAATTACTCAATAATAGCTTTTGGAAACATAAATAATCAAGAAGCATCATTTTTGAAGGTAAAAGCCAGGAACATGTCTGGCTAATTGACCATGATGGAGTTATAATAGTGAAATACTGCACACTTTTGGAGTAAAGTTCTCTATTGGGCTGCCTATATCTACAGCATTGAGGGTTGGCAACTCTACCGAAGCTTATGGATAGCGACTCTTGCAAAACTTTCCTGCCAATAAGATGCACATCAGACTTTACATTGGTCTAATCTGTCGCAATAAATTGTGGCAATCTAAGAACCACAGAGATAATGTGAAACAGGAGGAATTGAAACAAGATTAGCTTGTGGAGAATGCCATCAAGATTGCTAATTCAGTTTGCATCAGAATCCAGGAAAGGTCAGATCCTGGTAACAACAGAATGTTTCACCCTGTTTCTCTACATTCAGTTAAGAAAGTGTTGAAATCTATCTGTGTTGAAATCTATCTGTGTATTTTAGTCCTTTTAACTCCAGCTGATTAAGAAAGTGCTCAAAGTTACATACAGATATAACTGCTCTATTACAAAGAATAGATTTAAGTGTAAGCTTTACAACTTTTCTGAGTTGAGACCTATATTTACTCAAGTTAGTTCAGAAGATTCAAGGCAGTGAATAAATGCAAAATATAAAACTATAAAAATCTCTATGAATATATGAATATATCTTAGGTTTAAATTTTATGTGCTTGTGCAATGGTTTTTAAATGGAAGGTTTTGCTGTTTGTTTATTGTTGTTGATTTGGGTTGGTTTGTTTTTTGGGGGGCGAGTTGTTGTCAATTTGATTTTATTTTTCATTTCTGATATTTCCAAAGAAAAAAGGATGTAGAAATATTTATAGACTATCCGTTCACCCGTATCATTCATAAGCTCACTTCTGTAAACTGTAAAGATTTTTCTGGGAAAAAAAAAAGAAAAAAATCCCCAAACTTTTTTTTTTTATTTGTATTCAATTTCTCCTTCATTTGCAAATTTTATTGTCAAAATTTAAAAATAAAAATAATTCTCCACCTTCTCTTTACCAACACACAAAATTTACATAGGTATTTTTTGTCTAAATACCAACATTTGGGAATTAAAAAAAAAAAAAAAAAATCACACCACCAATAGCTATTTCAAAACTTCAGGGAAAGTAACGAGTGCCTCAACGTACATAAACCAGTATCGGAGAACTTATTTCAGTAACTATTTGTGAGTAGAAACCACGACATTTTACTCACTGCCTCATGCAATTAACTGGTAAGGTACAGAATCACTTCTCCTCTCCCCAACCCAATGAGTGTTTAATTATTCATACGAAGAGGAACAGTTTCAACAGAACAAATATAGGAAACCCACGCTGAAGTAACTCATAGCCTGGTGGTTGGCACACAGCCTCACTTGTTCCCATTTCTCTTCCTCTTCATCAGAGAGGAGGAAGACTTTAATTCAGGCCGCTCACATCATGGGTGAATGCCCTGGTAGGTTTGGGGGTGCTCCATGTGCCTTGTGCTGGGGTGCCTGTGGCCCAGCTGCCCTTGGTCTCACAGGGGCTCCTGGGCCTGTCCTGACCCCAAGACTGAGCGCTGAAGACAGGACTACAGCTCTGCTGCATCACCAGAAAATCTGATTTTGGTGTAACTCATGTTCCTAGAAGCTCATTTATTATGCAAGGGTGGTTCAGTAAATCAAGTGTGATTTGATCTTGTATCCCCCACAGCCTTTAAAATGCAGCAACTCACCCTTGCCTGACCCTTATGGTGCTGCAGGGGCTCTGCAGGGGTGGCAGGACAGAGCCTGGCAGCCAGCTCCTGTCCCACTTCCCTGGCCAGAAGATGGGCAGCCGGGGCAGCCCCAGCCCCAGGCATCAGGAACCTATCTGGGGATGGGAACAGACCAAGGCTGGGCCAGGATGCTGGCCCATGGGTGGACCTGGCTTGCCAGGTCCCATGGCTGAACTGGGCAAGGCTGTGGGGAGCTGGAGACCAACATCCTGCAGCCTGAGGCAGGCACTGACGGCCCCTGAAATGGGGTCCTGGGCAGTGGGAAGGGTGGGGGGAGCCCCACGGCAGGCTGGGCAGTGACAGTGAAGCTTGTGGGTGCCTCAGGGCACCAATCTGTAGCAGAAAGCAAGGTATGTTTTGGGAATGTAAAATTAAACTAACGGTGTAACTTCAGGCAGGGCTGAACAGGACACAGAGCTCATTCGCAAAATATTTACGCAAATTCACTCTCACCCTTGCAAGCCCTTGTCGCTGTTTTCTCTACAGCTCCCGGGGTTATAGACTGCTCCATAGCACTCTTTCCCAGGAAGGCCATGCTGTCACCCAGTGACATACTCCTGGCGTAATGTCTGGCTTGAAACAGTCATAAAACACTCGTGCCTTAAAGCCTTAACACATGTGGTATTTAAAATCATACCTCCTAAGTGCAGTGCACTGCAGTATTCTAGACTTTTTCATCCTGTCAACAGCCCTTACAAGTATCCATTTGACCACAAATGCACTTCATATGTATCAGCTGAGGGGAGAAAAATTGCAGTAAACTAATTAGAACATCTAGGTTAATGGGTGTTCTCCCATACACACGTAAGTGTAAACCAGGCGTGCCATACTGTCTTGGGACTCAGTATGTGGTTAAATGAGGCAATGCTGAATGGGATCTGAAAATGTGAGCATCAGATGTAGAAGCAGGGGAAAATCCAAACTGAAGTGTGATATTGCAACCAGGCTAAGATGCTAGCTGCAAGCTACAGATACTGGGAAAGTAAGCCAGTGGCAGGTGTGGGTATTCTCTGAGGGTGACAACTATAGAGAGATGGTTTCCTAAACACAGAGCTCATTGGAATGGCCACGGTAAACATTGCATACTTGTTGTTTCAATAAAATAATTATATAGCAACAGTATAACCAATTGTTAATTAATCAGACATGAGAAATTATTCCTCAAACTGACAAACTAAGAAATTGCCTGGATTTCAGTTAACCAGTTAGGTCATTCACAATTTTAATTAGGGAACTGGACACAAGAAAGACTTATTGCGCAGAAATTGCTGAAAGGAATAATTAATGAACTACAAAACGTGGGGCATGAAGCTTTTTAGAGTTGGTGCCATTTTCTTCCTTTCACTGCCAGCCAGTCAGATAAAAATTTGCTTAGATGAAGGCATCCCGATTTAGACTCAAGGGACCTCAGTGTCTATTGGAATCAAGACAATCTAAAAACAGCTCTGTTCTGCTTCGAAAAGGTAAATGAACCTTCTGTGGAAAGCAGAAGTGTGAAAGGTTCAGAAGAAACCCATTACAAGCTTCAGCACACACTTGTGACAAGAATTGTGACTCTGTATTTGCAGAACACAGTCTCCCCTAAGGATGACAACTAACCGGCGAAGTTAAAACATTGCATTCCCTTCAGCTGTATAACTTCTCTTTAGATGGTGGTCTAATTGTTCCCTGTAATGTTGTTCCTAAAACAAATGAAGATTTTTTTTAACATTCTTAAGAGCAGAGTTGTTAAAGGTCAGAAGATAATTTATTAAGTTAAATTGTATCCTATTATGCTGTTTTGTCAAAACAGAAGTGTTATATACAAGTGCATTGGTTTTAATAAAGTTTTCTTCAGGGTAAGTTTTACTTTTCATTTAATCTTCTTTTTTTTTCTGTGAAAGGGAGGGATGGGTGTCTAAGTTCCTTTGGACATGTATCCAAAACCCCAAATCGTTCATTAGGAAAACAGATGTTTCAACACAATGTGGAAAAAGAACAAGTTTCAAAACCTTGAAAGTTTCCTGAAAATGAATGTGTCATCCTGCCGACAGCTCCAATTCTTTAAACTGTTTTGCCTGACACTTAGTAAGGCTTCCAGTAAAGGGACTCCTTTGATCATATCTGAAGAATTATATGTCAAAATAATGAAACTCCTTGTTCACTTTCACTCTCGCTTTCTGTCTCACTCAATAAACTTTTGTAGCTTAAGTTTTGCACGTTACTTATATTAGTACAGAAAATCAACACTGCAAGAATCAACACTGCAAATAGTCAGGGTGAAACAATCCTTTAATTGCTACCAGAATTTTACGATATATTCATACACACACAGAGACACACATTAACATAAATGCACAATATTAATACATGTTCACTGTTGGGGTATTTTTACCAAACATCCTCTGCTCCTGGGGTTAACCCACGACACCAATCCGGTCAGTTATGGGATATGCTTCTGAAGCGCTCTCTTTGCTAAACAGTACCTGTTGTAGATCAGACCCTGGGCTTGTAGTTCTTCAGAATTCACATCTTTCACAGACTTTGGAGAGGGTTCCCAGAAAGGGAATTCCAGGAGTTGTTGCTAAGTGTAAAGTAAGGGAAGCTGTTTGCAAAAGTCTAAAGAAAAACTAGGCACTTATAAGAAAGACTACAAATTCTTACATAGCAGTAGGAAATATTCCTATGAAGCAGAATCTATACAAACTATTTTCTTTCAGAAAGTGCTCTACTCTGACCATCACTAAAGGCCCAGGAGTAGAAGGACAACTAAGGTAAAGCTGTTGGTAAGATCTTAGACTTCTAAAAGAAGAATATCTGGATGAACCTGTTCCTACTTTTTCCCAAGTGTCACAGATTTTCCACACTAGGCAGGATAGAAGGGTGTTACTGATTTTTATATACATAGCATTTAAAGTACAAAGGAGACATAGTTCAACCTTTCAATGTAAAAAATGGAAACTCAGATTAAAAAAGAGTTATGACTGGAAATAACTGAAAGCACTGCCATCTCACTGGCCCATTTTTGGTTTTCCTGTTTAGTTCTGCAGTACGAAGTCTGAAATAAGCATTAACAACCGGCTAATTTTGTCATGAAGCTTCATTTTATGTTTTTTCCACATCTCCTAGTCTCTGAATTCCTTATTTAGAGTTTGCCTGGTACATATTCCTACTCACTTTGCCTGCAGCACTGGTTAATGAGCAGTGCTTTTATTTTAGAACAAAGTAAAGGAGTCATTATTGCACAAATTGTTTTCTATTAGGGAACCAGGGTCTGGTCAAGGCAGGGAATTTGTTATGCTTCTAGTGCTTAATTTTCAAGTCTTCTATTAATCATATACAAAGGAAGAAGTAGAGGTAATTTTTGCATTTGACTACTTCTCACTCACATGTCAACTTACTGTAAGGGAACATGCGAATCCAGCAAAACTTTTGTTCCATCCATGTTTTAGATTCATAAGCAGTCATTTTTATGTATGAATTGACATACACACCCTTAAGCGTTTAGTTTTCATGGCATGCCTGACCTTTCAAACAACGAATGGAGGTGCATATAGATCCTAGTGCAAAACTCAGAATGGAGCTCACAAATGCCATGGGAACCAACCCTCTAATTGTAGTTATTTTTTGTTTTGTTTTGTTTTCCATGCAATACAAGGCTAAATGGATCCAAACACAGCAGCTACATACTTACAAGGTTCTAGTACCAGAGTTTTGCCTCTCTCCTGTCTAAAATATTGTAACCTAGCAACTGAACTCTTAGCCTATTTAACAAGTGATATAAAGTCATCATTTTGTTATATTAGTTAAAACCTGATGCCTTTCCCTCCAGGAGAACGTTTTTTCAGTATATATTTTCTCCAAGCCAAGAAGAGTTTCACTTCTGGTTTCCCTCCAGAAGGTAACAAGGACTGCAGGATGCAAGATATTCCACGTCTTGATGCCAGAAGCATTCAAGCATTATTTATTTTTTACCTTAAAAAAACAAATGGAAACTTGTAAAGTTTCTCACCAGTTCCCATATAGACATAAACAGCCCATCCTTCTCTCAATGTTCTTATCTTAAATCTATGCAGTTGCAGAATTTTAAAAGAACCGTCAAGTTGAAGCGTATAGCAGCACAGCCAAGGGAGTGATAAAGGAGAAAAAGAGAAAGAGATGTAATAAGACTGGGTTTGAAAATGAAGAGGAAAAAGGAAATGCTTAGTCTCGCAGGTTAAAAAAAGGCTCAGTGAGGACAACTCCACCCAATTTGGCACAGATAATATAGCTGACTAGCTTGCCACCTCATATGTACCAACTTTCAATCTGTGAATCTCTTTGGAGCCATAATGCTTAGCACTGCAAATCATCCACTGAAAGAACCTTCAAATCTTTGGAACTTATTGATACAATTACCTTTGTGCTGCTGAGCTGAATGCAATATCCTTTGTTTGTCTGTAAACTTTGTCTGCAATTGCAAGAAAAAGAAAAGAAAAAAAAGTGTTAATCTGTGCAGCATGTATCATGTGGGTACTCTTCCTCTTTGGATCAAGCTAAGCTAAGAAATTAATTTAACCTTTTAGTGTCAAGTTTGATGGACCCAAGGTGACACTGTATTTTTTCATTGTGCAGTACAGTTTATGATTGCAATAAACTTGAACGAAAAATTGATGTTGACAAAGATTTTATATATATATTTTTCTTCTCCTCCTGGTAAGACAGAAAAGTGACAAGTGTCACTTTTAAAAAGCAGTAGCCTCATGTACAATCTAAGGACAAGGTGAGACATCAATCATGTATTTTCTTCACTGATGAGTTTGGCTTTGGACATGTAATCTTTGAACCTTGTTTCAGCTTTTCTCCCAGAATCACAAGTTCATTCATTCATTCATAGATTCATGGATTTTTAAGGCCAAAAAGAACAATTACAATCATCTTGTGTGACCTCTTACATTACACAGGCCAGAGAGTCCAAGCTTTCATTCTCCCTACCCCTACTTCTTGTCATGCATTCAGTTGCTTACTAAACTCATTGTGATGTTGTGATGCTTAAACCTTGCTCAGTACTGCCTCTGCCTCCACTTTTCCTTGTTTAGGATGTATTCCTGTCATGAATCTCTCACTGAATAACTCTTACATAAAGCTTGATACTAATGACCTACAGCAACTGCTTGTTAAACATAGAGAATGTTACCCCAGTCTCTTAAAAAACGCACACCATCTACTAGTGTTCATCAGTAGAGACTGTCTTCCTTTATCCTAAATGTACATTAACTAATCTCTTGAAATGCATGCATTTAAGAAATGTTTTTCCAGAAACCAACTTTGTCTTAGTAAATGCATTGGAATTAAAGGTAACATTTCAATTCATATCCATATCTGACACTTCTCCAAGCCTCAGTCTCCCATTTCCCTTTTTTTGCTCTCCATCTCTCAAGTCTCTCTGCCTCTTTCCTTCTCTACCTGCCTCATAAAAGTTTAAATGCAAAGGACTTCTCAGTTCACAAGTAAAATAAATTGTCAATGTGTGTCTAGTAACAGTTCATAGCCTTTTATACCCCCACCCCTCATACAAAAATTAATGGGATGCACCAATCTGCCATTGTGTCCTTGACATGTAATTTGTTACAAATAATAATACAAATGATGACAGGGAAAACTACTACAGCTAGGAGTGCATCGGTTTGCCAGCGTGGGGATAAATAAGACAGCTCGCTCTGTGGGTGACTCTGTCATCACGTTTTGTAGCGACGCTACCCAGCAGGCTTAACAACGTGAGTCCTGTCATGGCTAGTCTCAAAGTTTCTTCAGAGAGAAGCTGGAGGGCTAAAGCCCTTTTTAAAGAGAAATAACTAAAAGGAGTTAAAAATAAGTGGCTCTCTGATGGGCCGCTGTGTCGAATGTATTTAATTGCCCACAAGTCGCATATCTTCCCTTCTTCGTATTATTGCACAAACCTGCTACATTTCTATGGTACAGCAGTTACTCAGGTTTTATCTTCTACAGAGACAAGCTGTAATTTCTTTTATAGGGAAAGGGGAAAAAAAGACTCATAACAGAGAAGGCAATTACAGAAGCAACAGTCAATGCCAAGGATGGGAGAAAGAGTTGCGTTGTTATTCAGGTGCAAAACTGAGAATCAAAAGTCCTGGAATGTATAACAGTTCTGCTCCATACCTGTGTGGGTAATTTACTTAGACTTAGCAGTAAACTGGAGAGATTTACTGGAAAACTCTTTTTTTTAATCCCTCTCCAAACCTTGAAACTGATTTCACCTTCTTAGTTTGTTGATATGTCCAGATTGTTTATATTGTGGTACCACTTAGGAAGCCTCATTTAAATGCAACTATGCAAGCTGCTATACACATAAATATCATGAAATAATCAGTTACCAGAACAATTTAAGAATTTCAAGTCCTGTGGGTTTTTTTGTGTTTTATGTTTGAATACAAAACACATTTTCTATAAAAACATATATGAATTTCCCACACCTCTTTGATGTGGAACTGCCATGAGAAATATGTTACAGAATCAGAAGAGTTGAGCAGAAGATTTGACGAATCATAGAGATCACTGAAACATGAAGTGCCAGGCAGTTGAGGGTTATACTTTACTCTTCTCCTGCTGATTTGGGTTATTTTTTCCTAAAAGAAGCTTTCTTTTTGTGCTTCAAAGCATACTGGAAAGTATAATTCTGATTATCCCATACTCCCTTATGGGTGGATGAGCTACGCCATTCATAATGAACTGGGGCTTTAAGTAATGCAATTTTTCAGCAATCACATATCATTTGGTACATTATGGAGACGTAGTCTGTTGAAGGAGTACATGCCATTGGAAGTAATGAGTGCCAGTTACCTGAATGGTTCAGACTCTAGTAAATGAAGGAAAGCAACATGAAACCCTGCATTTCAGATTTAATAACAAAAAAAAAAAAAACCCAACTCAACCAAAAAGTGATTAAACAAATGTTTTATTCTAAAGAAATATTTTTGGAAAATTACAATCCATGCAGATTATTTCCTATTTCAGTTTTTTTAATTCTGATTCATGACAAAAATATTAACATTGAGATATATGTATTTCCCCAGAACATTAAATTTCCTCATCTTATTTTTTATCTTTCGTATTACTAAAAGGCCTCAGAGCATCCATTATGATAGCATTTATATAAGTGTGGATAATAGTCTGCTTTTGACGCTAGCAGTCTGCAATTGAAATAGGTGGTATTATCAGCTTATATTATTTGCCCCAAAAGTTCAAAACCCAAACCATTTTCCCCCATAATTGTAATTAATGGCAGGTACTTTCAAGAACAGTGCATCCTGCACAGCTCAAGCAGGTCTCCTATTTCCCACTCACACTCACAGACAACACATCTTAATATATAGATGCTCTTCTAGGTCCAGCATTTTGTTCTGCAAAAACAAGAATGTATGGATTTCAGTGAAGTTTGCAAGGCAGGGTCAGTGTCATGAATTTAACCACCTTGTAACTGAACAGTCCCATTAGAAAAATGAAGGAAATATCCCACAGAGAGTGACAGGGCTGGTAAAATGAGGGCATCAAATCAATTACATTCATTAGTAGAGGTAGATAGAGGAATATATTTTTTAAAAAATAATATTGCAGTAGAGATGGCAAAATATTTTGAAATACCAAGAAATTATATTAGCATATCTCCTTAATGTTCTAAAAATACAAATTTCACAGTCAGAACCCCAAACCCTTATTAAGCACTAACAGAAGAAGAACAGATTTTCTGAGGAACCACTAGGCATTCCCACTTTGGATCAATAGACCCAGGAACCACAGGTGCTTAGCCCTTTCAAAACTTGCTGTTTAATTTAGTTGGTTATGCCATTTTGGTGCCTGCCTTTAAATCCTTACACCAAAAAAATCTTGATCTGCATCTATATGCAACTGTTGTTTATGGTTTTACTTCCACTTTGATTTGCAGCATAGATAAGAGTTCTAAAATAAAGCTAACATGTACTGACAAGCTTTATGACACTGTTTTAAATATTGCTGTGGAAAACAAGGCTTTAAGACCAAAAAAAAACAACCCCAAACTCCAACCACAAGCCAAATCCTAAAAAAAAAAATAGACAATAGCTATCGGTATTAGAATACTGTTTCACTGAATTGCATCCTACATATGAATTATCAGGTTTCTCTTCAGTCTCTAGGGATACCCTCCAATAATGTAATTAATTTCTACTTCCAAGTCTGAGGCCTTTCCAAATGGACTTGAAAACTGACAGCTTTGAACTGCAGGCTCCAGACTGTTGTGAAGTTTAGTTCTAATAATTGGATAGTGTGGCTGGTAGCCTTATAGGAGCTCTGAGCTATTGGAAAATATTATGAATAATACAACCAGGCTGTAAAGTATGAATGCTCTAAAGTAGCCAAGACACATCTTTGTGTTGCCATATAAAGGTGAGCTGCTTTGTTCAAGATGCCATCAGGGATGTTACAGGGAACAGTGTTGTGGGAGAGAATACAGCATACACAGTGCCCTTCATCTAAGTAGTAGTTGCTGCAAATACTGAGGTGGAATGAAAAAACACATCCTTGAAACACACAATTTCTTCATAATCTGATACTAGAAATAGAGTAAATTTAACTATACAATTAATATTCTCTATTTCCTATTTGTGTATTTTTGTATCCACTGAAAATCATTCATTGAAGCAAATGGCCCTTCTGTTTTTTCCAGTTTTCTCCATATTTTTTTCCTTTGTGTCATCCTTTGAAGTGAAGTACCCCCCCTCCAGTTTAGTTTAGAAATAAATCGATGCCTTTCAAAAGTGGAAGGTATGTGCACTCAATAAAAATAGCAAAAAAGCTTGACTGCGGACAAGTCGAATGTTAAAATATAATAAAAATAGGATGAAAAGATTAGTGTAAGAAAGAAGCTGCTAAAGTTTCTAAAATAAAAGAAGTAATAATAAAAAGTTTTTCATATCCATCAAAAGCAAGAAACTTGCCAGGGAGTTTATGGGATTTACAAATGACCAAGATGTAAAAGAATCATACAAGAAAGATAATGTCATAACAGAAAAGAAAAATGAATTCTTCATATCCATGTTCACTGTGAAGAAGGGAAATTCTGTTGTTTCTCTGTGTTTGAATGTCAGGCTCAAAATGAAGTGTCAGCAGAGGAGATTTTAGACATATCGATAAAAAGTAACAAATCATCAGGACCAGATGGTATTCACCTAAGAGTCTGAAAGGAATTCAAGTATATAATTACTGAATTAAATGTCTTTTAAACCTTACTGCTTCGGGATAAGAGGTAAGGGTGCAAAGGGGTAAAGGAGTAAAGGGGTAAGGGAAAAGGGAACGGGGAATAGGGAAAGTGGAAAAGACAAGAGGGAAGAACAAGAGAGAGT
>VZTL01042959.1:4461-14804 GCA_013400535.1 Scopus umbretta
GCTACAGGCTTGGGGAAGAGTGGCTGGAAAGCTGCCCAGTGTAAAAGGACCTGGGGGTGCTGGCTGACAGCCAGCTGCATATGAGCCAGCAGTGTGCCCAGGTGGCCAAGAAGGCCAACAGCATCCTGGCTTGTATCAGGAATAGTGTGGCCAGCAGGAGTAGGGAAGTGATCGTGCCCCTGTACTCAGCACTGGTGAGGCCCTACCTCAAATCCTGTGTTCAGTTTTGAGCCCCTCAGTAAAAGGAGGACATTGAGTTGCTGGAGCGTGTCCAGAGAAGGGCAATGAAGCTGGTGAAGGGCCTGGAGAACAAGTCTTCTGAGGAGTGGCTGAGGGAACTGGGGTTGTTTAGTTTGGAGTAGAGGAGGCTGAGGGGAGACCTTATCGCTCTCTACAACTTCCTGAAAGGAGGGTGTGGTGAGGAGGGTGTTGGTCTCTTTGCCCAAGCAACCAGCAATAGAATGAGGGGTAATGGCCTCAAGTTGTGCCAGGGGAGGTTTAGATTTGATATTAGGAAAAATTTCTTTACTGAAAGAGTGGTGAAGCATTGGAACAGGCTGCCCAAGGAGGTGGTGGAGTCCCCATCCCTGGAGGTGTTCAAAAAATGTGTGGATGTGACACTCCAGGACATGGTTTAGTAGACATGGTATTTTGGGTTGATGGTTGGACTGGATGATCTCAGAGGTCTTTTCCAACCTTAACAATTCTATGATTCTATGAAGCAGATTTAATGCTAGCTTGCTGTGGGATTCAGCTTTCTCTGGTGTTATGTAGGAAATTTGGTTTGCATTTGCTTCAGTCAATCTCTGTGTCCAGTGGGATAGACAGGATAGGGGTACACATTCATATTTTCCATCATGAGATTTTGTTAGGAACAGAAATGCGGATAAAATGTCACATGATACAATTGAGTGACCCCATTGGAAATGCTTTAACTTCCTGAGGTCTTAGTTTTTTAAAAAAGAAAGCAAGAGTGCACCATCAGTTTTGCCCACTTTCCATTTTGTGTCTGAAGCAAGATTGCCAGCAAGCGGGAACCAGGAGAGTTTGGTAGGTTCCATGCATCTGTTTGCAGAGGGACTGTGAGAGGAGTACACACCTTAGGGTTTTTTCCCATCTGGAGAACCTGTTACTAGCGAGGATTGAAAGTGGTGGGTGCAGTGCAGCCACTATGGCTCTGAGAGTCCTCAGGCACTGGAGAAATATTTGAGATACGATTTAAGGTAGCTTTACAGTGTCTGTTGTGTCTTATTGCTCAATGCACGTGCAGGCTGAAGGACCAGGTTTTGTAAAGGGTACTGGCCCACGACTCAAAAGATGTTATTTTTAATCCTTTTAATCCTAGCTTGGCTATGAACTTTGGGCGACATTTTGTAACTTCATTTTTCTCTTCTGTTTCAATTAGTATGGTACGCTCCTAGGGCCAGGCACAGACTCTTGCTGTCAGCACATACAGCGTCTAGCTCAGTGTGGCTTTGGCCTCGGGGTGGGTCTCTTGATACAGTTGTAATGTGAATAATATTGCCATCAGCATAGTAACTTTTTGAGACGAATTTAACATTGCTCAAGCTACACTCAAGT
The DNA here is from genome assembly GCA_013400535.1 of Scopus umbretta. Classification (NCBI taxonomy): domain Eukaryota; kingdom Metazoa; phylum Chordata; class Aves; order Pelecaniformes; family Scopidae; genus Scopus; species Scopus umbretta. The sequence goes on from VZTL01042959.1 coordinate 6,043, forward strand.
ATGCATGAGAGACTTCAATAACATCTAATGTGCAATAAGGATTGTGTCGCTGGAAGACTTTTAAATCTCATTGAATGGCTGCGAGGATCCTTTCAGAAGCAATGAAGCTCAGTGTACGTCAGTGTGTAATAAAGCAGGGGGAAAACAGTCCAAGTGCTGTCTCATACTTTTTTCATTGAATCTGTTGAAATTGAGTCCAGTATAACAATAGTGACACTCTTTCATATGCCTTCTCATCCTGTTATGTACCTTTCATACAGAGATTCATAAGGGGGAGGAGGGAAGTTTAATTCGCTGGTATGAATCATACTGACACCTGTTTGGTCTAAGATGTGAAGGAAATAAAGCATGTTTTCAAAAATCTATGTGGAGTAATTTAGCTGGTAGGTGACCAAAATTATTTGTTTTTTGCCATTTATGTCAATTATGTATACAACTGGCAAGGTAGCCATGTGTATTGTTAGCATGTGCAATTAAGCTAACTTTTAGCAATGTGATCTCCAGAGAAAGTCATGTACACAAGTAGCAACTTAGCCAATTAGAATATTCAACCTATGAATTAAACAGGGTGACCGTGATCTCTCCAAGATTTTACTAAATCCTTTTGGTTTATTGCGTTTTAGCATCTGTATTGGTGTTATGTAGTGCTATACATGTATGGCAGCAACACTTATGTCAGAAGGCACCTTATTAAAGCACCAACTGTTATGTTTTTGGTGCTTTTTGATACTCAGTCTTAAGCATTATATAAAGTAAAAGATTATCTAGGGGTTATTAGCAGAGAAAAAAGCATACAAGGAGGCTGTATGAACTGGTTTATACGATGTGATTGCCTGAGATAGCAGAGAATTTGACTCAATGACCCAGTTGATGTCTGCATCCAAGTAATGTTACTAGTCGTGATGCTGTAAATATATAAGAAATACCCATCTACTGTCACTTTCTGTTGGCAAAAAGGACCATGTTAACTGCTACAGATTTTGACTTCAGTCATTTTCTTTTCACCTAGCAGTTTTCTTTTTCAGGGATTGCATTGTTTGAACATCTCTATTTCAAAATAAACAATGGGCACTTCCTGGAGGGTATTGACTTAATATTGAGATTTTGGACTTTGCTATAAGAAATATCTCTAAAACTTTAGAATGTAAACCTTTGTGTTTGCTGGATTGTGGAGAATTAACTTCATAAACCTGAGAGATGCTAGTTTGCAGTGTAATTGCTGTTCTACTGAAGAATACTATATGAGTACATGCATGTTGCTTGTGTCCTCTCTCTTTGCTGCATTTGTTACTTCTCCAGCTGACCTGGGGAGAAAAATACAAAGACATGGGCTCAGCGTTTGTGGTAAATGAGATGTGCAGTCATTTTTTGCTAGCAAACTGAAGACTGCTAGCCATAGGAAAGAGCTGAAAAGCTCTTGTTTGCTGTTCAGAGACAGCAAACCTTTGCCTGTGAGAAAACACTTACACTTAGCCTCATTATATGGAAGCGTTAAGCAGTAGACACAGAAAAGTAAAAGAGCTGCAGCTGGAGTCAAAGCATTTGAAAAATGTGTTGCTTGGTAAATGTGATAAAAGACAAAACTGTTTAGAGGAGGAAGAACAGTTATTTCAAACAAGTATGTCAGACCCTGGTGAAGAACTGGTAGAGCTCTAAATAACTTTTGTTTTAGAAATGTTTCATTTTTCAAGAAGGACTTTCTTATGTGAGAGTCACTATAGTATGAGGCTGAAATTGAAGGCAACAGAGAGGAGGCTGCATGTATTTTGAAGAGTGTTGCTGATGCTGCGGTGAAGAGACCATTCTAACAAAGTAGGAAGGAGTGCCTAAACAAAACTAATAATTTGCGAAGAAATTACTGGTGATACATGACAAGGCTGAACCATGGAGCAGATCCTCACCTGATGTAAATAAGCATAGCTCCAGGAAAGTCAAGGGAGGAATACTAATTTGTATCACAGCTGGTAGTTTATTTTGTTGAACAAGTATTTTACTTCTTTATTTTACATACAGAATCAGATTTACTCATCTGTTGATCTCTGTACTCCAGCCAGGATTCCCTCAGTTTGATAATCCTTCATTTTTGTGTAACATCTTAATCACTTCTGATACAATTGGTTATGATACTGTGGCTATGCAGAAGTTGGTAACTTAAAGTGAGGAGCAAGCAGCTGGACAGAAGAATTCATAGCAGTGATACTGGATTTCTTACCACCTTTCATCTCAGATTCTTCATTATCTTGGTGCTGTAATGTACAGGATACGGTAATGGTGAAATGGCAACCTGTGATTTGTCAGCCCTTGCTCAGTATAACACCTGTTGGCCCATGATACCTCCTGAATAAAATGGAAGTCCAATTTCTGTAGTAAGCAAAGAGTAACAGGCAATACCCGTAAAGTATCAGTAGAATTATGCCTGAATTGTTTTTGAAACATAATGGGATTATTTCTATTAAGGCATTTTTTAAAAAAAATAAATTAATTCCAAGCAAATGTCTCCAGATAGTAGTTACTGTGGGATAAAAATCTCTTTCCATACCAACTGTTGAATAAGAAAATCCTGCTGAAGTCTCTTTACAGGGGAGCACTCTCAAGGCAGACACTGGACAGGTCATAGAGATAAAATAGCTACTCTAGATCTTTTAACACAATACAGTTAATTACTGACATTTGTTCCTCTGAGAAAACATTTTAGACCTCAATTCTCTGATGTCAGACTAGATTAGTAACATTTGATCTATTACAAATGTCTGAGCTCTTTTATAATTAATGCAAAAATAGATGCTTTATGTTATCATACAGTAAAGTTAAAAAAAAAAAAAGACTACTAAGCAGTCTTAAAAATCTAGTGTAAAGTTTTGTATTTTATAAAGTGATGCTACTGGGACAGGCAGAGGATCGTACTTCAGAGCTTTTCATGGCACAGAAGCAGACATCCCGTGGGACCACGGTTAGACCCAGGGGAGTTATTTTGGACAAATAGTTAATTAACCAAAGGATGCTTAGCTAACTAAACAAAGGCCATTTTTATTGAACCAAAATGATTCATGGATATGAGTCAAATGTGTGAAATTGTTCACTTTTGAGATGTGCTTTGTTTTTATACTTCCAAAATTAAGTTATAGATGTTATATTTCAGATAGAAAAGTGGGTTTTGTGTGGAGAAAACAGGAATATTTTTGATTCTAGGCTGATGTTTTTTGCACAGTTTGTCTTTGGCCAAACAACTGCAAAGCAGTGTTTCTGTAAAATCATAACACTGGGCCAGCCTGTGGTTGGCCAACATCTCCTGGTTTTTGGCTGATGCGGGTCAAGGAGCCCTTCCTACCTGCGCCTCACCTGCCTGCTCTGCTCCCATGAGCTGCCGCTGCCCCGTGCACTCCCGACGCCTTCCCCGCTGCTGCTCCGCTCACCCCTTTTCTTTGCGCTGTTGCTGTGTTTTCCACTGCTGCTGTTACCGCTGACGCCGTGTCACTGGGGAGAGGACGGCGACGGATGCAGGTGCAGCAGCGTGAGCAGCCGCTGCCGCAGAGGTGATGGCAGGAGGTGGCAGTTCGACTGTTTCAAATTACAGTACATAGACTATTTCCAATGTGCTTAATCCTCTAGGTCCTTTTATTTGCTGCTAGCTTCTTCTGGGGGATTTTGTAAGAGCAGTAAGAGTTCAAGGACTTTGTTTGCCTTTCTGTTTTCTGCCTGTAAAACAGAACCTGAAAATACCTGCTCGGTCTATGTGCAAAGTTAACCTCACTTTACATGCTGAGATGAGAAGTGTCAGTGGCATTCACCAGCAGCCTTCCAAGGATAGTAATTCTCAAAGCAGTGTGGTCTCCTCGGTCACATACTGAGCAACGCTAAAATGAAATTTCACTTCAGACTAATTTCTGCTCCTGTTTTCCATCTTGATAACACGGGTGCAGTAAGTTCTGCGTAAACTGATTATCTGCCCCTTGGGCTGCTCTTCCGTTTGTGTTCTGTAAGCCCTGATGCAAAGCTGTTTTTTCCCAGAGATGTTGATTGTATTGTATCAAAAGGAGATGACGTCTGCTTCAGGCTCAGTTTCAACATGCTTATATACAGTGTCCATGCAATAATTTCTCTTCATTTCAGGAAAAGAAAATTAAAATATGTGGGTCAGACACCCATATGTACAGCTCTCTGAGCATGATTCTGTAGTCTAATACTTTTTGGATTTTTAGTGAAAACAGATTGAACTTCTCTTTCTGGTTTTGCCAGGGAAAGAAATTGCGGGGAAAGAAATTATGTCCTGATGAGCTTTAATTCTTTTGAGTGATCTGGATAGTAGTATGAAATTCTAGATGATAGAATGCAAAGGGATATCTAGATAGTACAGACTTGTTCAAACAGCTATACTGCATGATTACATCACACCCCCGCCGCGCCCCCCCCAGTCAGAAATGAAGTTAATGGCAGCGAGGTATAGTTGAAGACATAGAATTGACAAAATACACAGTGGTTTAACCTGGGGGCAGGGGGAGGGTGTTAAGAAAACAGAAGTACCTATTGAATGAAGTATAGTTTTTAAATATCTCAAATGCATTTAATTCTCATCACAAATTCCTGTACTTTCTACAACTTTTTGCCTGGCAGCATGGTGTTCTGAAACAAAGCAAAAACTTGGAGGGATTTTCAATCCTTGAGACGAATAATGTAATTTTATTTATTGATTTGGTTTTTGAATGAAATCATGAGAAGCTGCCCGCTATCATCACTTGTTAGCAGTGCAGAGCTGGCCAGGGGATTGTCAAGCAGCCTGGTTAGAGAGTTTCTGGTGTGTGGGAGCTCAGCTGGCTGCACGGTCCCCTTGCTGCCCCTCCTGCCTGTTACTGCCACCGCCTTGCAGAGTGAGGAGCGAGGGCAGGCTATGCTGAATTTTCCACTGGCTGATAAACCTAGAGTAACTAATAGCTGTTACTCCTGCCTCATTTTGTACAAACCCTAATCCCCCTCCCCTTGAGGGAAGAATCTGCCTGCCTCTCCATTAAGAGAAATTTATGCCGCTTTGTTATTGGCTTTCCTCCTCTCTTGCATTTTATGCTGAAGGGATAATAGGGTTCTGTATTACAAAATCTCCTTCCATTATTTATCAAACCAACCACATCCTGGCATGACTTTGCTTTTCCCTGTAGTAAGGCTTCCAATCCAAAACTTAATAAATATGCACAAATGCTATTATATCCAAAGTGCTCTGTATCACTGGAGTGCTGTGGTTGTAAAGAGTGTGCTGTATGTGTGGACCTACATACCTAAAGAGTATATATAAGCTGTGTATAGGTATGCTAAGAATTTCATAAACATAGCAAGTTGCTATGAATGAGTTGTGAGTGTTCAAAGGTCAGAAATATTCCGTATATACAACTCTGCTACAATGAGATGTGCAGCAATCCCTGCATATGACAGATACTGAATATTCATGTGAAGTGAAGAAACTTAAGGGCCTGTTCAGTGAACATACTGATATCATTGAGTGCCACTGATTTTGGTTTAAGTGTCTAAACAGTTAAGGACCTAAATATCTTGTTGGATTTGGGATTAGAAATAGAATTGCCAGATTCTTGGATATGTTTTGAAAAAATACTTCAACATTAGGTCTAAGTATAGATAAGCTATTTTCTTTCTAACTATGATGTATTGTTTTGTACTTTGAATTCAGAATTTTACATTAAAATGTAAGTAATGACACTGATTAGTAACTGGCTGCAAAATGAGGTAAAATAAAAATTCAGGGTACCTTGACATTGGTTGAACAAGCAGGGAATCCAGAACCCAGATTTAGGACACAGACATATAAGTCAGTTACTGCATGAACTTAAATCTCGGTGAAAGAGATGCTGCCGAATAAGGTTAGGCACATCTGAAGAGCGTTTTAAGATAGCAAGAGTGCAGATCAGTCTATAGGCACCTCCTTTGAACGAACTGACTGAGGACAGGAACGAAATTTAACTCATAGTCCTTAAAGCAGAGCCACAGGAGCTCACTTGCCTCTGTGCACTTGGAGTGCATATTTCTGTCATCTGCTGAAGATGGGTACCTTTGGTCTGTTTTTCAAGCAAATGGCCAGAGTGCACTCTTCTTCACAAATTGACTAAAATTGGAGGTAGTGGAATCCCCTTTGATGTATCAGCTCGGTGGTTTGAGCTTTAGTCTAGGAAGTGAAATAGCAACAGGTTCCTCTGGAGATGATTCATCCCCCATCCACCACCTGCTGCAGGAGTGTGTGCAGTGAGTGATGAAGGGGGCCAGGGAAGGCACTTTCTATTACAGCTATTGATGCTGTGTCATTATGGCAAGGCAAATTCAAAAGGCCACAAGAGGAAAAATATATCCTGTAGTGTTTTTCTAAGGGCATCCCTCTGGTCTGAGAAAGTCCTGTGCCTCAGGGGTCTCCCAATGCCTGTTTGTGTGCATCCCAAGAAAGGGTCATGGGGCTGTTCGGTTTAATCAGAAGAGGAAAAAGCAGTGCTGGGGGTGTGGGGCAACAACAAGTTTAGATTCCTGGAGAATTTGAAATTCAAACTGGGAGTTGATTGCTGGAGGCCATTGCTTCCAGGATTATGGAAGCTTCCAGGAAGCTAATGTGGGTTTGTACTGGGACCTTCACTTATCCAGCTAAATCATTCAGCTTCATGCTGCATCATGCTTTCAAAAGCTCTAAAAGCTGATGCTTGTCTTTGAAGTTGAACCTAAAAATCCCTAAAGTTTGAGGCTTTATAATAAAAATGCTGTGTTCATACTTAACTAGAGTAAAATTAAAAATGAATGTTCCTGATGACTTTTCTCTGTGGCAGAGCTCACCCTTAAAGAGTACTTGATATCTGGCAGCTTCTTCAAAATTTCTAGTAGAAAGAGGCAATATGGTCAGTACTTAGTTTTTACATTAGAATCTCTTTTAAATTATTTATTGATATGTTTTTTAATGAATCACTCCATGTTGGTGGTTTGGTTTTTTTTTGTTTTTTTTTTTTCAGACAGGCAACATCATAAGAGAGAAGTTTATCAAAAGATTACATTTATGAAATCATGGTAGGGTTGCAGATAGTTGTGATACTTGGAACTATGCCTAAAGCTGAAGTTCTGATAGTTAACTATTTCTTATTTTCTTAAAACTGATTTTGTCACGTTTCTGGTTCAGGGTAGAAAAATTGAAAATGTGAAACCTTAAACTGGAGATTGAATTAATTGGAACTTTTAATTCTCAATACTTTTAATTTTAGTAACACAGAAAATATTCCAAATTCAAGGTCTTAGATCTTCTTATCAGAAAGGATCTACTTCTCAGTAATAGGTTCTCAGAATTTGAAATCTTTTGAGTATTGGTAGAATATGTACTGAAAATAACTAAACTGTTTTTGGCCTTGCTAAGCCAGCCTGTCATTGAAGTGCATTTCAAAATATATAGGGATGTTTCACAAATGTGGCGTACAACATTGTATGTACTGATACGTTCGTCAATATCTTTGCTGAGTACTAGCACATATATCCAGATTTCCTGCTCTGGAAGAAGTATACCAATCATTTGTGTGTTCAGGAGAGAGAAGGTGAGGGAAGAATAGAATCTGTCCAGTGAAGGTCAGTGTTAAACTCCAGAGTTAGGTGTAACTGGGGAGCTGAACTGTGTATTACTGTAATAATGTGTAATATAATAACATGTAAAAAGGTATAATGTTCCTTTCTCCATTCTCTCACAGATTACTTCTTTCTCTATGCTAGAGTGTCATGTCACATCTTTCCTAGGTTTACTGGAAGGCTTTTTTCCCCCAGTAATTTGTTATTGAAGCTGATCTAACTTTAGACAAAAGAATTATTTTGAAGCAAAATGTTCTCATTTTAACATGCTTTCTCTGAGGCTCAAAATCTCCATTTTCTGTTATTCTGGAAATAAAAATCCCCTGTCATCTGCTGAAAATAACCACCCAGTGCTACTCCATGGTGGGCATGATTTGTTCTGCTGCCTTGTGTAGAGCACTCTGGTGCTAGAGGGTCATGGTATTGTAGGTGTGGTGGTGGTGGTGGTGTGGTGGAGCTCAAGACCCATTTGGTACTGTGATTATGACTGTGTAGTGGGTTTAGTGAGTGCAAGGATGTCCTCTGGTCAGATTAAAGTGCAGTAAGTGACCTGTAGCGTAGGGGAAAACCTTGATACAGCCAAGCACAGGTTTTGGAGATAAAGTGTTTGTGTGATGTGCCTTATTTACATTTCAGCGTGTATTAAGGTCTCCTGCCCACAGAGACAGGTGGGATGAGGGAACATACCCCCATGAGGAGATGATGCATAAGGCAGTACTTTGCTTATGGTACAATATTTTGACAGACATTTGCTTGAAAAAAAAGAAAAAGCTTCTGCACATGTTCAAATTGAGGCTAGGCACTGGGTAAAGGATTTCTGGATTACCTATGGCACAAAAGGAGGGATTGCTGAAAGCTGGGGGGAGGAGGAAGTCATCACCTGAAATTCACTGATGGTGGTGTGGGCTCCTTCTCCGTCTGTTGCTGCTGCTCCCACGGCGTCGTCAGGCAGCAATGCCCTGTGCTTGGAAACCACAGCAGGTCAGCGAGAGCAGCTGCTGTTGGGTGCCAGCAGCTGCCCAGGGTAAATTTCAGATCCAAAGCAAGCCAGAACCTAATGCACTTGGTACCATAAAATATACTGGCATGAATGATAATTTCAGTAAATCACTTTGTTGCTATTGATTTTCTTCATTGGATCCATACAGACAGATTTAATGTGAGAATGAACAAGG
>VZTL01042959.1:18915-30540 GCA_013400535.1 Scopus umbretta
AAAAAAAAAAAAAAAGGTAAGAACCAAGGCACTGTGTCACTGCTGTATGCTCCAAGCATTATCTTCTCTTTTTCCTCAATGGAGTATGGAAAAAAAAAACCAAAACCCCAAACCCTGCTTGAACAGAAGGCAAAATCACAAATCATCTGTTCTTCCTGAAAATTTTTCTTGCAGTTCTTTTAGCAGAATTTGAATAAAACCTCTTTCTGAACGAAAAGCAAATTGACTGACCTGAAATGTCAATGCACCTTCCATCAATGGACTTAAATAGTGAAATTATGCAGACATTTCTCAGTATTTAGGCACTCAAATTAGTAAAGGCTGGAAATGCCAGCAATAATGCCAGTTCTTGTCCTGTTTACTTTCTGTGTTTGAAATCCTGTATAACCTTTGCTGAAACCTTTCAGAAAATTGTTTGAAGCGATCTGAGTTTAGCTTCCATTTCCTCAGTGATCATTCAGCATATATGTTTCCCTCTGCTCATTCCAGGAAACTGGCTCATTTATCATTTGGCGAAAGTCTGGAGGTATGATCCAAATCCTTTTTATTCATACAGAAGTTTCATTTCTGCTGAGGTATTCAACTGCAAGACCATTATGCTATATTTAATCAACCGCAAAAAGATGACTGCTACTTTACAGTAGTATTGTCATTTTACCAGAGGGACTCCTTCTTTCTTCCCTTTCCCCAGTAGACATGGGCTTAATTAAGAGTCAAGAATTCAGGAGTTATACTCTTTGGTCATGAAGTATTTTTCCTTGAAGGTTGCCATTTGTGCAATGCAGTTAATATTTCCCTATTCTATAAGAAAAGAAACAGACAATAGTGATCTTAAATGATGATAAATATATTTGGTTTTTATACTTAGTTTTGTTCTAAATCTTAGCTAGACTAAGGTTATAATTTTTATAACAATATAGATAATTTTTTCTATAATAACTTTTTACATCCATTATATGATTTGATGGTCTCATAGACTAATGATACAACATTTCAAATTCCCATAGAAAGCTTCCAGTTTTTTATTACACTGTGTCCCCTGTTGCCTGGAGTATGGTAGTGGAATGACATAGTGTATTTAAATAATGATCTGCTGGTCTGCTGCTAGAAAAATGAATTTTTGTGTCCAGCAGATGACTGCTTAGAGTCCCTATAACATTTTTACATGGCTGAGGTAGTAAGGAGAGAACTGTGAAACAATGCCCATGCCTGGCAAGCTCTGTCTTCTTTCTCCATCAATCTAGCACATCCAGTCCTTGCCTTTTTCTCAGAGCACCTGCTCTTTCAGCTTCTTCGGTTTGAATATTTTTTAAATCCCTTGCATATGTAAGAAAAACAGCTGTAGGTTTCAGATTTCTTTTATTTTAACTTTAGTGGGGTGTTTCAATGTTCTGTAAGCAGTCATCCCAAAAACCCCACTGTGATTGGTAGGTAAACTGGAATTTAAAAGTGTATTCCTGTTCCTTCAGTATATCTGTAGAGAAGAAAACTGTGGAATATCTGAACTAGGTACATTTCTGTTGCAGCTATTGTATAAGGATTCAGGAACAAGGAGGACTGTAGGGATAGGTTGTTTATTTTATTATATCATCTGGTATACTTGGAAGATGTATTGAAGCTGTGGGGTTTTCTATCTTTTTGTCGCATCTAAGAAAGAAAGAACAGTCACCAAAACAAATGGGCTAACACCTAAAAAATGGAAAAAGATACTTGCACAGGAGGAGTAGGAGGCTCTAGATATTGCAGTTACACACACATTCAGCCTGTTATACTGTAAAGGCTGTGTGCACGTGTGTAAGCGCATGCATGTGCGCTTGCACGTATGCAAAAGAATGCCCTCACAAGAGGAAGATTGTGCTCTGAGACCCTACACCTGAAAATAAATCCCTCACATACCTCTAAGTATGGAGAGTAATGCTGCTGCAGTTTACTGGTCTTTAAGTTAAGCTTGTGCATGTTTTTGGAAACTGTGATAATTAAGCAGATATGTGTCCACCACGTATTTTTATTATTCTAAGGTAAAGCAGTGACAGACCACCACTAGTTTAATTTGAAAGCTATAGTTTTAAAGAGGCTAAGATATTTTTGCTTTCAATATATAATTTATATTTGCATGAAATTTGACAGCTTTATTTCTCCTCTGTGCTTTTTATAATGTAGTTTTAACAGTAATAGTAAAAAAGAGAACACAGGCTCATATGATACAGATAGAAGAAATTGCTACTGAAATTTAACACATAAACTGACTTTATAATGGAAATTTGAAGAAAGTACAAACATTACAGTTCTATTTTTTCACTGTAGGGCTGTTTTATTGTCACTCTCCACAACTGCAATGAGAGTATTTGTTTTATTATGATCACCTGATTATTAATGACATCACCAGTGAGCAATTGTATTGCTAAATTAATAATTCCCTTTATATAAAATTGCTCTAATGGATACTTATCTTCCTTTACATTCCTAGCAGGCTGGCCTTAATTTTCCACTCATCTCTTTTTTTTTTATATATATATGATTACAATGTTATAGAAATATAGAATGTTTAATCAGAGAAAAAAATATCAACATTAGGACTAGTCATAGGATTAGAGCTAGGAAGCAGATATGAGGTGAAATCATGTTTTTATTATAAAAGAAAAAAGTATTTTTTGATAACATTACTGAATAAAAAAGGTTTTCCATTATACACACTGCATGAATGCTTGATAACATGATATCTGTCTTATAAAGACAGATGCCTATGCACAACATCATTCATCAGACTGTTCTGATAACAAAAGGCAGTTTATAGGTCACTGCACAGGAACTAAATTTTTGTGGGGTTATAACCTTAAGATTTCTGTCTCTCATGTCCCTCATCAGCAAAGTGGGGGAAAAAACAGAAAGAAAAAGAAGAAAAAACAAACAAAACCACCACAAAAAACCATGGCTTAAATGTCATCATATTCTGTCCTGTCCCCACCTCCTGGAGCTCCTGTCGGATTGTCCAGGGCATGCATGTTTGCGAAAGCCATCGCCATGTCAGTGGTAACTTTTATTGATGAGACTGATTGCACTGGAATTGATGCAACTGCTTAAGCATTTTTCAGAATGATTGCTAGAAAATGTTTAGAATTTTGATAAATCTGTTTGGCTTTAAAGTATCATAAATACTTGTGTAGATAATGTGTTACATTGATGTTTATGAAATATTTTAGGTCAACACATTTAGATTCAAATTTTTCTTTAGTGAAAAATCACTGTAATGGTTTTTAATGTTACTGAAGCTACAGAAACATTAGTTATTGTTTTCTTTTAAGAGTTAAGAATTCTATTCAAAGCTATTAACATACTTTACATTTATACATTTATACAAATGTATTGCATTGTGCTGCTCTTCCCTCCAATTCTTTTCCCAGCCTGTTGGTCTAGATAGTAAGCTTTTGGAGGAGTGTAAATTCCTTCCAGCTATGTGTTTGTGCAGTGCTTAAAGTAAAAAACCTCCTGACCTTGTCTGGGGATATTATTTTATTCAGTAAAAGTGGTGTATATGAACCTTAGAGAGCAAACTTGGTGCTAAGCCCACAGGTGTGTGTTTATCCTAGGGAAGATGTTCAAAGAGTACTTTTCCCAGGCTCTGCAGATCTTGATCTCCTTAGTGTGGTGGGAGGCCATTGTGTTCGTCCTTTCATTTTAAGGAAGCTGATTTATGAATCACTGCTCTCTGAAATTGGCTTCTCATTAACACTGCGTGCAGATGGAGCTGCTGTTATTTACCCACTATATTGTCTTATAAATAATAATAATAAAAATTATATAGAGATTATGTAGAGATTAGATGTTTCCCCACAGCGATATGAATATTGACTCTGGAAAGCTCTTTCTGCCAGACCAGAAACGTGCAATTTCACTGCAGCCTCAGAGGTAAATACTGGTATTTGAGCAGTGCTCAGAAGGCATAATTAAGTGTTTTAATGGCTCTGTGCTTCATTGGTGTAGGTTCAACAATTACTGTTGAGTTCTGCTCATGAAGAGGAAAGCTTTTTCCCCTTCACAAAATATTCAGTGTTTAAAATGTGGGAATCCTACTGCACTGAAGACTTATGTGATAGGTTTCTGTTTATATGGTATTCTTTCACATACAAAAGTTTGAATTACAATGTAATTTTGACTGAGCTAGATTCTGCTATCTTAAATATCTATCAAAGCATGGCAGGTAATGTTAAGCAGGTGGAATCTATATTTCCTAAGGTGGAAAAAAAGAACCCAAAACAGTTTCCTTCCTCCACCTAGAGGGAATGCAGAGTAGGAAGCAAAGCAGAAAGAATGAATGAGTGAAAGGGACATTAATGTAGGAGACAGGAGTAATATAGGAGACAGGAGGTTTATTACTGCATTGCATTAAACATATGTAACAATACATTATTTTATATGTAACTAAATCTGGCACAGGAAAATATACCAGACAATCTGGAAGAGAAAAGAATACAAAGGTTGTCCTGATTTACAGTGCAAGATCCTGATCATTTTGGGGTGCTTTTACCCTTCACCTGAATCAAGTTAGACACAGAAACCATGGGGAATGGAAAAGGATGGCTAATAGAATAAAGTAGAATACAGTCAAAGGCAAGAACAGGTTAAATGTAAAAAGAGCAGAAGAGGAGATTCAGTGATGAGCTGGGCAGAGGGATGCAGGCAGGCAAACAGGCTCATGCGAAAGGGCATCTCCAGTGGCTCTGTGACCTTTGGCAGATCACTCCTCTTTCCCGAGCTGCTTCAGCTGGGGATTTCAGAACAGGAATTAGTTGGTGTGGTGCAAGTCTGTTCCTCTCCTGTTTTGTCAAGACTGAGGCCTGGATTTATCCCAACTAACTTTACGTACTCAGTTGAGAAAAGCTAACTTAGATGCCTTTTACAGAGCCCTGTGCAATGAGCAGGAAGACCTGAATCGCACCCTGGAGGGTCCTGTCTTTCCTGGTTGACTGTTCATACAGCCTATGACTTTTAAGGTAGGTAACTTGTGGTGCCTGGGGCTAGTTAGGATGAATGTGGGTCTGAAAGCTTTGTACTTTCAGCAACAAGAGAGAAAATACTGGTGAGTGGAAGAGCTTTGTGCAGCCCTTATTCCCTAGTGTAGAATCAGGGACACGTATGTTGGGCTTGAGATACCATCTGTATTGCGAGTTCATCCTTGTGTCAAAGGTGTGCATATACAGTGTGGTACCTCTGATACAGGTTCATTTCACAGAATATGGGATCTGAGGGCAATAAATGTCCTGTTCACATGTTTGTCGGGATATCAGCAGCTGAAGACCATCTGAAAAAGAAAAGTTCTTCTATTTTCCTGATTGAAAGGCATGGATATGAAAGATCTTGTACAACTGCTGTATTAGCCTGTCCTTTTTATTCTCAAACAATGTCTCTGTTCTACACAGAGTAATAATATACCCATATTGAGGTCAGAATTTGATTCTTAACTCATTATGCAAGATGATGTGTATAAGGAAAGAGAGAGTGATCCTAGACAGGTTGTAAGTACAGGAAAATTATGTCAAATAATATTTCAGAAGTGTTTCTGATAGAAAATTATGTGATGATATATTACACATGTTGCATAAAAAGAAAAACTTTGATTCCTCTAAGTTTTAGTGGGAATGTCTTTTGGCTGGAGCTCTGGGTGCCAGGGTGTCATGCATAATGCTGACCTCCAGCCAGCATCTTAAAATCAGCCCAGGAGCCATGGTGAACACCATTTTTTGAGAGCAGTTTTTTCTCTCCAGATTAAGGGTTTCAAAAAAACCCAACAAGTGTGTGTACAAATGAATAGCACTTTTCTTGCTGATCTCATTTCCTTGAACCTAGTTGTTATAAATATTTTTCAGTATTTGTATCTTCAGCTAACTAGCTTTTCTAAAGACTTCCTTACTCTATTGTTTCAGGGGGAAAAAAAAACAAAACAAACAACAAAACTACTTTTTGTCAGCTGTACTCAGCTACTCAAGAAAAGTACAGAAGCTTCCATTGCTGATCTATGTTTAACATAATTTATTTGTAGCCCCTTCAAAAGCTTTCCAGTGGTCATTAATGCTTGGTTGTGTAGCCGTGTTGCATTTCAAATCAATGAGCTTTTTGTCTATGGGGGGTTGGGAAAGGTTGCTTCAGTCAAGCGTGCTGCTGAAGATCTTTGGTTGAACAGTCTTACTGATACAGAAGTTGGTTAAATCCTACTTCTAAAAGCACTCATTAGAATAAAAACAGAACTTGCTCAAAGGGTGGTATTTACATTCTTTATAAAATTTCACTTGACTGAAACTTTGTTTGCTAGATCCTAAAAAGTGTTGTGCATCCTCATGAGGACAAAATTTGCTGTAATAGCTGATGCAAATGCTGTTACTGCTGTCCTGGTTTCAGCTGGGATAGACTTCATTTTCTCCCTAGTAGCTGCTATAGTGCTGTGGTTTGGATTTAGCACAAGGATAATGTTGATAACACACTGGTGTTTTAGTTGTTGCTTAGTAGTGTTTACACTAGTCAAGGACTTTTCAGTTTCCCAGGCTCTGCCAGGGGCACAAGAAGCTGGGAGGGAGCACAGCCAGGACAGCTGACCCCAACTGGCCACAGGGCTATTCCATACCATACAGCATCATGTTCAGTATAGAAACTGGGGGGAGTTGGCCGGGGCGCAGCGATCGCTGCTCAGGGGCTGGCTGGGTATTGGTGGGAGGGTGGTGAGCAACTGCATTGTGCATCACTTAATTTGTATTATTGTTGTTGTTATTATTCTTTTCCCTTCCTTTTCTGTCCTGTTAAACTGCCTTTATCTCAACCCA
The DNA here is from genome assembly GCA_013400535.1 of Scopus umbretta. NCBI lineage: Eukaryota > Metazoa > Chordata > Aves > Pelecaniformes > Scopidae > Scopus > Scopus umbretta. The sequence continues at coordinate 25,728 of VZTL01042959.1, forward strand.
CAAATTTTACTTTCTTTTTCTTTTTCCAATTCTGTCCCCCAACCCACTGGGGAGAGGGAGAGTGAGTGAATGGCTGTGTGGTGCTTAGCTGCCTGCCAGGTTAAACCACAACAGTCCTTTTTGGTGCCCAATGTGGGGCCTGAAGCGTTTGAGATAACAACAGATCTGACCAGAGCATGTTAGAACAAATTTGCGATAAGCATTCATTATATTAGTTTNTGTAATAAAATTATTGGTCATGAGATTGTACTCAGCACTGCCGTCATTCCCGTACTTCAGGAGCTTCGGGAGCCATTTCTCAGAAACTATTAATAATTACACTTTTTTTATCTCTTCTCCTTGGAGAAATGATCTTTTGGGGAGACAGAGGGTGATACTTTCCCCCACTTCTTTACCATCCCTTTCTCCTTCAGGCTAGTTACAGCAGCTTTTGAGAATTTTGAATATTGAATATCCTTGGGATATTCCAACCAGCATCCTCCTACTGCTATGTCTCCTGAATGTGGTTCAGGTCTTGTTTAGGGTTAAACAAGTATTTAAGAATATCATCCAGATCTCAACCCCTGCAACAGGCACTGCGGCCACTCCAACCCTGTTTTATGGCAAAACTGGCCTCCAGAAGGGTGTGAACTCTTTTATTCCCTTTCTCAAAAACATCTTCGGCTGTATTGCCTCACACAATGGTGAGACAGCTCCACTGAGATGGAGCCTCAAAAAATTCCTCTACACTCATGCCTGTTCCTCTCCATGGAAATCTTTAGTAAAAGGCAAAAGATTTATACCATCTGAAGAGAAACTGGAGGTTCACAAATTTCCGTGTCATACTTGTGAAGGGGCCATGCTAGTATTCAGTATGAAAACACTTGTGTGGGCATCATGAAAACTTTCTGTCTACACCAGACTGGTAGTTGAAACAGAATAGTGTGTTTGATTTACAGAAAGAAAGAAAAAATAACCCCCCAAAGTTAAAAAAATAAAAAAAAAAACAAACAAAAAAAGACAAACTAACCAAACAAAAACCACCCCACAAAAAAAACAGAAAACAACAAACAAACCAGGGTCCGAGACAATGATATGAGAATATTTTAACAGCCCTAGACCCCACAGAGGATTATAACTAGGGGGCATAATCCTTTTTTTCCCTCCACTGATCAATAGCTGCTCTGAGTGCATCAGGCCTCTTTGTCAGATAACCTCCCTCGCGGGAAGCTGGAGCTCACTCTTCAGCCCCAGCCTGCCTCCCAAGGTCATGCATGCGAAGCGCCACAACAATAAGCTGGATAAAAGGGCTGATTGAGTGATTGTGTGCTACAAGGGGCCATAGAGTGTGAACGTCTTTCTTGATTCTAAAAATACCTCTTTTATATGTAATCTTGCCTGTGGTTCTCATAAGGCCAATATGTATGTATGCAGAACCCATTTTATGAAAAACGGATGTGTGGATTTCCACAAATATTTTTTCCAGAACAGATTATTTCCTACTGATTTGTGACTTGAAGGATGCAGTATCTTCACAGTCAAGTACCATTTTACTTCTGATGAATGAACAGCATATCATGATTTTAAAATATCAGAGAACAGATAGAGTTATTTCTGCCTCCCATGTTTCCTATAGAAGGCATAATATTTAACACTGTCTATCTTCACAACCATCAGCTAGTACCTCCTGAACCTTCCTTACACAATATTACAGCATACTTTTTCAAAGCCAATCAACCTCTGAAAATGTAGGTGATGCCAGAATTATGGATGTTCTTACCACAGCAGAGAGATATTTCTACCTCCGCTTTCTCAGTTTGGCAGGAGAAGTATTCCCTAATTTGCTTGGTGTGATGAAAGCTGCCTCATCTGTTTTTCAGTCTTCTGAAACCAACGTCTGTTAAAGACTGCAAAACATGTTCTGGGTCTTGAGATTCGATGATGATATGGGCCTGTTGTTTTGAAATTATTTTCTATTGATGCAACTGTAATTATTGTTATATTGGTCAGTATTTCTCTGGTACCCAGCATTTCACAAATGCTATGACAAACAGCAATGGTGAGAGAAGGCCATTTTATTCTTCATGAGTTCAAACTCATGTGCAGCTTGTCACATCCTGGGAGGTCTTTTTAACATATAGATAATCTGATTTTTGTTAGACTGAATAAATATGGATTTACTGCATCTCAGTAGCAATAAAGACAGCTAAAATCCTTGGCTGTTTGAAATTGCACCTTATTTCTACTAGGGATGGAGAATTTAATGAAATTGTTTAGCAGATGAAGCATCAGAGGGATCCCTTTAGATAAAATGAATGGCTTTAACTAATACTGTTCTTCTGAGATGGAACAGGACAAGTATATCGAAAGGCATCATGTTTAATCTCCTCATTTTCATGTACTAAAGGCTTTCATGAGTTATTAGGTGAAGCTATTTGAGTGGAAAATATGTACATAACAGATGAATATTTCAGTCAAGTATGTTATTTAGTTTTTAAGAGGGCATCGTTACTTATGATCCTGACCAGAATGATGGATGGGGTTAAACTGAAGCCACTGTTATTTGAATCGCCTACCAAAATCAAATTGCACTGGAAACAGGGGAAATGTGTAGAATGTGAGAATTACTGTGTACTTGAGAATATGAAAATAATCTTTTGAGCATGCTTTTCTGTACCACTGTAAGAGCGATTTCAGTGTAGAAAAACATAACTTCCTTTGAACAGTTGGGAAAACATGACACACTACTTGGGTGTTTTTGAAAGCTATAAAATCCATTTTTTTGATTTAGGAAATGTGAAATTTCTGCCATTGTTTTGCACCAAATCTAGCAAGTCAGTGTGTCAGTCTAGCACTGCCTGCATCTGCATCTCCTGCTGGTGATAAATACGAGATGTTGACTAGTGGCAACAGAGAATACATATGAGCTGTATAGGAGGATGGTAAGAACATGCCCACAGCTGAGCTCAGCATATGTAACTGTGGCAGTTTACACAAACCCTGTCTGCATGGTGATGGATGCAGGTTATTAAAGCAAGCCATTAGTAGGAGCTGCCATGTTTGATTAATTTGATAACAGACTGAACAAAACATATGGGAGTATATGTGAAGATGCATACTTTGGCAGAGGCTGTATATAGATACTATGGCTTTGACAGTCTGAAATCTATTAAAGCATTGATAGATTAAAATTATCTGTGGAGCAGGATGAGGAATATATCAGGACCACCTTTATAGGAGAAACAGCACCAGAATGTATATAAAGCAGCTGTGATTCAGTTTCCATTAAATTCCAATGTTTTTGATGTGCTCTTATTGATATGGACAAAAAATCTTTATAGGTTTGTATATTCCTTTTAGCATAAACCTTCCCTTCTCTTCCCCTGCCTTTGCAGCACCTGACTTCTTTGCAACAGCAGACAATTTTGCTGTGGGCAATGGAAAGCAAAGTAGATGGACCCACCTTTACCTGAATATGCCAGGAGTCATATATATAGAGAACCAGATTTTAGCTAGGATCGAAGACATCAGAAGAGTGTCTTACCTGCCACACCTGATCATGTCCTTTTATTGGAGAGAGGTATGAGCTTTTTCTTCAGTGCTTCCCCACTGTCTTTATTAGGATTATACTGTCTCCATGCTGATACTGTTCTGTGAAAACAATTCTCCCTTCTGCCAACTCTTTTTCTGGAGAAGCATAAGTTGTGGTTCCGTTTTTAAAGCACTTAAGCTTTGCACTTAGACCTGTGTTGCATTTGAAGAATACAAGATTATTCTCTCCACGTTTAAAGCCCTTTCCCTTCTCATCATATCACTGGGTGGGGTAAAAGCTCTTGTCTTGTATAAAAAGCAATTTTGTTTGTTTGATGACAAGAACAACCATGTTTACTGTGCTTTGATTATTGCGTGACATCACTGTAGGACAGCTTAAAAATTTTGCTTGACATAGGTGTAGGCTGATGTTAGACATGGCAAGTCAGACTTGAGGAGCAGGTGGCATGCCTGAAATACTGCCTTTTTGCTGTGTTTCCATCGTCTAAAAGCAAAACATCTCCATCTTCTCCTTCCACGGACTCTCACCTCTCCAGTGCTTCCTATGATGGGTGAGTTTCTTCTTTCCACCTCGCATTTTCTTTGGAATGATTGATTTTTGTAGTATTTTACCATTAAATTATTCATGTTTGCTCAGTTTAACGTGGCTGTAATATACGCAGGGCCAAAATATAGACTGAATAGAGCTGGCAAAAGACAGGAACAGATGGGGTGTATCAGTTATATAATTCTTAGTATCAGCTAACATATCATAGTGACCCTTATCTGGTTTTATTCTGAGGGAAAAGCAGAATATTGTTGCAGAGACTTCCTGTTTATTTTTAATGAAGATGATGCAGTTTTTGCTCTGTACTTTGTGGCTCAGGGAAGTGAGGCAAGCATAAACAGTTTAACCAGGGACGAAGAAAAATGTATTTCTGTTGCCTCAGAGTGATCCAAATTAAAATAGGATTTTTGAAATTGCAGGCAAAAAAGCTGTACTTGATCCATCTAGGAATTAGAGCCTGTATAAGGATTTGTGAGGCTTTACATGATTCCTCCTTTTATAATTTTGTTGCATGGTTTGTGGGTTTTTTTTGTGAGCAATAGTTTGGATTTACAAATTGTGAAACAGTTATGTGATATTGTAATTTATTTTTTTTTTTTTTTAAAGAATGCTATAGAACAGATTGATCCTTGCTGTTTTTCACCTGGAGTCAGTGGAGTTACGCCATGAATAAACCAAGGCCAAATTTTCTTTTAACTCATTGGGTTGTTAAAGGTAAGGAACCTTTAAAAAAAA
>VZTL01042962.1:0-22382 GCA_013400535.1 Scopus umbretta
GCTTAGTTGTTGATGGGGATTAAACCATAACATGTGCCTGTTTGGTGCAAAGTAGGAAATACCTGGTGTGGAACAGTTGATAACCGTGTTTCATGTGCTTGCAGCTCTAAGGTGCTGCCAGGAGGAGGTAAGACTCTTTCCCTGCCCTGGAGCCAGACCTGGTGTGAGAAGGGAGAGCCCTTCATTTTGCTGGTTGAAGGAGAGATGGGATAAGATGTCAGGAGGTATATAGCAGAAGGACAGGTTGGGTATCTCCCCGCATTGTTGGTGCTGGCTCTCTTCCCCTGCATCAAGGGCTGGGCTGCACGTGGGGCTGAGCTCTGCACCCTCGAAGGGGTTTGTGCTTTGCCGGCTTTGGCACGGGATGTGCTCGCAGCCACTGTATGCAGGCACAGCCAGCTGAGAAAATACAGCAGAACTTCCTTGGAAATGTTGTAGTTTACTCATCGGGTTATTCCTTTTTACTTGTATTTGGCACGCTGTAAGAAAGCGTGAACCCAGCTGCACCCATATGCCGTTGCATTGTGGCTGGGGGCACCCCGGGATCCCTGGGCCTGGGAGCAGGCACATTTCTGCAGCTGGGCAGGCCTCAGGGGTGGGTGCTCGGGTGGCATCTCTGGGGGTCTCCGGCCAAAGGGGCGGCCAGGCGGGACCTTTTGCGGCCCCGGGAGTTGTTCCCGCTGCTCAGCGGCGGGTCTGCCGTGCACACGCAGCGCATCTCGCAGAGAAAGCCGTTTTGGCGTCTAACAGGGTTTTTCTCTTCAGCTTTTAGGACGGCACCGTCTAGCGGGCTGTGTGAGTATTAACTGGCTGCCGGCGGAGCTCCCGTCCCAGCGCATCCTTTCTCGCAGCCGGCGGTGGAGAGCAGGCAGCGCTGCAGCGTCGCCCGCACCCGCCGCCGGCCCCGGGGTACTGCGGTTCAGCCCCGGGGGTGCTGCGGTCCCCGGGGTGCTGCGGTGCCCGGGGGTGCTGCGGTTCAGCCCCGGGGGTGCTGCGGTCTGGCCCGGGGGTGCTGCGGTCCAGCCCCAGGGTGCTGCGGTCCCTGGGGGTGCTGTGGTCCGGCCCCGGGGTGCTGTGGTCCCCGGGGTGCTGCGGTCCAGCCCCGGGATGCTGTGGTTCGGCCCTGCAGCGTCGTGGTCTCAAACCCAGCTAATGGCCTCGGCGCAAGCACTGTTCCCCAGCCTGCTGCAGGGCTCACTGCTCCCTGTATCCCATATCCTCAGGGAAAGTTTGGGGATTTTAATCCATCATTCAAATTGGCATGGGGCAATAATTCCCTCCAGTCATGCTTCCCCACCCACCCCCTAGTCCTGGTGGCTTTTTAGAGCTACTCTGTACCTGGCCTCAGACAATATTTTGCTCAGGTTTTTAAGCTCTCCCTAGTCCCCAGAAAGCATGGAGAGGAGAGGGCGAGGAGAAGCTGAAATTGTTGAGATGTACCAATACAGATGCTGCAGATGGAGAGGCAAGAGAGTGCTAACATCCAGAGGTCCATGCAGTACCCGTGTGCCTGCAGGTGTTAGGTGAGATGTGGAATAGTAATTTCAGGGTCAGAGGACAGAAGAGACAAGAATTACTCACTGATTAAAGCAAACTCTGAAAGCCCTGAGCCACCTAACCTTATTTTGAAGTTGTCTCTGCTTTGAATGGACACTGGACTGTATGACCAGCAGGGGTCTGTTGCAGTCTAAATTGTTCTGTGATTCTACAGTTTTGCTCTATGTCTGTATTTTAAAACAGCAGAATTCTTCTTTGGTGATGTATGGTCTTCTGGGAATCATATTACTGGCATTAGCCTCATAAAACTGACCAGTTACTTGTCTAAAGTACTGACACATCTGCTTGTAGCATGGGCACATCCCAGGTCATCTCCCTTCCTTGGAATTACAGGACATCTTCTGACAGCTTTGGAAAAGAAAAGAAAGACTACACTGCAGGGTCTGCCTGTCAGATTAGGACTTTGTGCATTGACTCCATTCTTGAAACTATATTTTAAGAAGTAGAGAAACTTCTGATCCCTTCTTGCTGATCACAAAACTGACCCCACACAAGGCAGAAATGAAACATTTTAGATTTGAGGGAGAAGGACATAATGGTTGTTTCCCAGCTCTGCAGAATTTGTAGCAGCAGTGTTATTCCATAGAAGCAGGAGGAAGATCTACAGATTTCCAGACAGACAGCAAGTGTATGTTTCTGGAACACTTAAAGTGAGTAACAGTTGAATTTCCAAAGAAAAACTGGTCATTTAGTGCCTTCTGTTAGCACAGGCAGCATGTAGAGGAAAGCCTTAGTTAACTTTTGGAATCTGCTGGACTTGAGAGCACAAATTGGCAGAGACATTGGTTGTCTCCCCTCCCTGCTGTAGAAGTGATCCTGCCAGTGATTTTGTCCCCTGGCAGGGATTCAGGGTTACACGCAGTTTTCTGAAGGTGCAGCAACCAAACAGCTATCAGTGCAAGCAGATGAGATCAAATGGCAATAGAGCTGGGCCATGTTGCACAGGTCAGGATGCCATGCTCAGTTCCACTGTTGTCCCCCGTGCCTGCAGGAGGTATGGGGTTTACTGCTTCCCCCTCATTTCACAGGCATGATTTGGAATAGCTGCATATGCTTAGGTTTATAGACACATCAAAAAAAGGCACTATTGTGTGTATTCTGTATAACCACGATATGCAGAGCAAGGAGAGGGAAAAGAAGTCCTTAGAGGAAGACCATATCTGTAGCTGTCTGGAGCATTACAAAGCTGTGGCACTCCCTGCTTAAAAAAAGCACAGTTGCCCTTCAGTAGTTTCTGCATTATAAATGCTTAGGAAGAAAAGGATGAGCTTTGCAGAGATTCATATCATTTGGGGCACAGCAGGTGCCCAGACATGAGACCGCCCTAAGTATCAAGGCAGGACCACACCAGACCCCTCAGACCCACTGGCTCTGTCCTGTCTCCAGCAGCCAGCTTTTCCTTGGGGTGACACGCACCCCACAGCATGGGGTGCATGGATCCCAGGGCAGAGCAGCCCCCTAAGAAAGGGTTTGGGGAAGGAGCTGGTGTGAGGTGTCAGCCAGTACCTTGTTCCCAGCACCAGCAGCAGCACCAGACCCGCTGCCAGGTCATGGTCATGCATTCTCTGGGCACTGCTGAACTGAAAGCTTGAGAAGAAACAAAATTACTGAATTAAAAAAAAGAAATCCCCTCAGAAGCAATATAAAGAAAAGGATTTACACTCCCCTGTGCCACCTAATATAACCATGAAGCAGAGCAATTTTGAGTATTCTCCAGGCACCTGCTGAATACTTATTACTGTAACGTCTCTTGTGCCTTTCTGTCTGTTCATAAACAGCTCAATACCAGTGATTTGAGCATTCATCGCTTTAAACTGAAGCCAATAGTTACTGAAAGAAAGTGCTTATTCCACACAAGTTCCCCACGTCTTGCGCAGAAAAGGTGATTAAGGGACAACTGTAACTAAGGGGCTCTAGAATATGATAATGATGCCCTGCCTTTGGGAATGATCCACAATTAATTACCTGCCTTGGAGTGATTTGATTGTTACTGGTGGTTTTCAGGCAAGCCAGCTCCCAGGTGCAGATCTCCTTTTCCTTGTAAGAGGGGAAGCATCTGCGTAGTCGACCACAGCATTTCACAGCTGGGGGTCCTGGAGCTCCGCCGGTCTGTAAGGCGTCAGCAAGTGCTCTGCAAGTTAAGAACAAGGACTTTATATGTTTGCATGTAGGCAAGGAAAGAAACCCAATGAGTGGATATAAAAAGTAGTGAATAAATGTTCAAAGCTGAAGCTTCTTCTTTTTTTTTTTTTTNTTTTTTTTTTTTTTTTTTTTTTTTTTTAAAAGGAAAACGCCAAAAAAAGGTGAGTTCCCCCCCCCCCCCCCCCCCCAAAAAAAAAAAAAAAAAAAGAAGTGGCAGTTGGCCTTGATGGAAAAATAACCTTATGCTCACTCTTTTTCTTGGACATCACAGTTTTGTGAACATGTATCATTACGTCCTTCTCAGTCACATCTGTGGGATGGGGGATGCTGATGAAGACACCCAGAGCATGGATTGTGTACTTAGAGCTGAAACTGAGATGGATACCTGCCCTGAGTTCCTGCTGATTCCCAGGGAGGCAGCACCTGAATTCTGGAGCCCAGCTGGCTATGGGAACACCCCTTGCTCTGGTTCTTGCTGGCACACCTCCCACAGGATGCTCGTCCTGATCAATCCTTCAGAGCTGTGACCTGCATTAGAGCAGGGTCTGTAATCAGACAAATTCTTCTCCATCCATCCTGGCAGAATTTCTGTCTTCTCAGAATGCATTTGGTTTTTCTTTTGGGGTAATTTTGCTGGATTTGCTTTTGTTTTACTTTCACATAGGACAGTGGGAGGCTTGGTGTAGGAGACAGGGCCGGTGGATCCACACCGAGACTATGAATCATTGTTTCTTGGCTTAACTTCCTCAGGAAGTGAGTTTTATGAGATCATGTCATTGCTCTTTCCCTCTGTTCTTCTCCCCCTAGTAACTCTTGAATCCAGTTTGAACCAAGCTGAACAGGAGGATAGATGTATCAAATAATACAAAATGTTAGCATGTGTTGAGTGAAAATAGCTGGAGAAGCTTGGTTTCTTATGGAGGGAAAAGCCAAGGAGGTTCTGCCTTATCAGACACTAAAGAACATAGCCCAGTGGCTGGGATTGAGAGGGAAATGCTGTATACTGGGGCACACTGGTTCTGCTGCTCACATAAGCATTGAGTCAGTTTAGCAGGCAGTGGGGAGACAACCCAAACCACCTCCTGGTCTCTGCTGTGGTTCGTGCATGGGTGCTTTGGACAGTAGGGATATAGAGGAAGGTCTGGTCCCACAGCTTGAACAGGGATGGTCAATGCTTGGGCCAGCAATGCCTTCAGCACCTTGTGGAAAAGACTGCTGGACCCTCACAGGGTGGCTAGATGGTGCAGTCTTGGCCCAGCCACCCCACCGCAGATATAGTCCACGGTGCTGATGTAGCACAGGGGTTGGTGGTACCCATTTTTCCTAGAAGGGGGGTGGAGGCAAGTGGTGGGAGATTGTCCTTCTGTGCTCCAGAGGGGATCATCCAGTGGGATGCAGTGTGTGCTATTGCAGAAACAGAAATAGCACACCAAACTGTTAATACTATAACCATGTTCAGAAAGATGGGATAGGATTTAAATATGATGTTTGTCTTCTTTTTCATCAAGCCGGGTGCAGTGCTGAGCCAGATGGGTGCAGTCTGTTTGACAAGGGCACTCACTTTCTAAGAAGGAGTTTTGTTCATCTGTCCATCTGCTTCGTATCCATGCAACAGTGAAATGGAGCAGCTTTTGCATATTTATACCCTTGTTCAGCCTGCAGCTCTATGAGAGCCAAATGACACAATCAGAGGGAAGTTTGCCCACTTAGAAACACTCCAGCAACCATAGCAGAATAAATGTGAAATGAATGTTATCATTTAATTATTTTTAATCAATAGTAGAGCTTGGCAAATTCTGCAAAGTAGTATTCATCAGTGTTAGCTCAAACAAAAATTGCGCTTTTGCTTTAGTATTCACTCTCCTTTTTAATGGTGTTCTGAGAATGTGCATACCAATGATTTGTGCTCGGTGAATGCAAGTGTGGTGCTGAGAGTCTGTTCTTCAGAAGAGGGGGTGGCCTTGTGATTAAAATGCCGTGTCTCAGGACCTTGGGGACAGTGCTGTTGCAAATTTTCTTTGTGATCTTGAGCAAGTCATGTAGGGGAAGCGTTTTAGAGCACATACTGGATCAGGCACTTGGCCATCAGTTAGAATTTGGGTACTGGATCCTACCTTGTGCCTTTGAAAAATTTTGCCCTATATGTATCTAAATAGCTTCAATTCCCCTTGTGCAAAATTTGGATAATCATATTTTCTTCTTGTCATCTGTAATTTGTCTTGTCTATTTACACCATAGGCTGTTACAGGCAGGGGCTGTTTACTTGCTTCTGGGGCTCACAGAGCAGCTGAGACCTTTGGAGCCACTGCTGCAGAAATCAGTTTGCGCAGAGTGAAAAACCTTACCAAAGTTCCTGAAATGGCCATCTTTGAACTGCTTTGATTTCATTCTAGCCATGTGTCATTCTGGGCAGGGAGCAGAGAGCACGGGAGGATGTCCTGCCAAGTCTGTGTTGGCTCCACCTGGGCTGCAAAGTCTCAGGCACCATTTCCAGGGTATGAATCCACCATGGCTAGAAGGTCTGAAATCCTGGAGGTCAGGAAAGATCAAAGCACCTGGCACAGCACTTTTATATGCCACTCACACACCATATGGAAGAGGAAAGTGCAAGACCACGCTTAAGACAGGAAAGCCTTTGGCTGGGTGGGAGTGATTGTGAACAGCTCACCAACAGCGCAGAGATGGCCAGGAATAGTCTTGGGGCTTTTGAACTGTTCCCATTAAGCGTCAGATTAAAATGACTTCTGTGGATAGTTCTGACACAGGAAAAGGCTGTTGCAACTTGCTAAAATATTGGCTACTGGCCACTATTGTGGAAATGAACACCACAGCTAACTGGATAGTGCCTTTTCTTTATGCTGCAGCCGGATACGTATAACACACCTTCATATATGTCCAAGAAATGTGTCCGTATACATGTTCAAAAGAAGTTATGTTGGACATAGGCAAAGCAAACATGGTGTGTAGAGGCAGAAATGGCACATTTTTAAAGAATATCTGTATCTCAAAAAATTTTCCACAATTATCTCTCAATTCAAACTAAATCTGTAACCTCTCCTTTTCTCTGCAGGTTCAGAGGCCAGTGCAAGTCAAGGCTGAATTGAAGTGTAAGGGTTTCCCCCAGCAACACACTCTTAAGACCAGATCTACTATGCCATGAAGGACAGAGGACCTGGAATTCAATGAGAGTGACCTCAGCCCAGCTGCCACTTCTGCTGGCTGCTGTTACTATCCCTCCGGCTCACCCTGTTTGGGCAGCATTTGGCACACGTGCAGGGAGGCTGCGAGCAGGACATACACAGCTCTGTACCTTTCCATGTTGGGGTTTTCCCCCTAATCTTTGAGCTGGTAGTGATGCCATCTCAATGACCCACACCTGTGGTGTCACCTTTTGTGTCCTTGCCAGGCTCTGCTCTGTGGATGTCTCATGGCTTCTCCTGTTGACTATGCAATGGCCATGGCAGCCTGAGCTGTGGCTGTGCAACCACAATGGCTGTATCAGAACTGGGCTTTGGGGCCTCAGGGGCAGGTGGTTGGCCCTGGCCACGGGTGAGGAGGTGACAGCTGGGGTTGCGGACAGAGGCTGCAGCTCCCATCATCGATGGCCTGATAGCATTTTGTCATGGATGCTGTCATCACCTGATATCATTTGATCATGGGTGCCATCCCCACGCATGGTATTAGGGTTTGGTACCAGGCTGAGACTCCACTTGCATTCCTGCCTCATGGGCTGCAGCCACCAGCCAGGTTAAGAGTTTCCACAGGTCTGCAGGAGCCAGCCTTGCCCCACTCCCTCATCCATGTGGGGCGTGATGCTGCTCTGCTCCTAGGCCTGGAGCTGCCCTGCTATGTCGTGCTCTCTGCAGCCAGCCAGTGGTACACACAGCTGCTGTGGTGTTCAAGGAACTACAACGTGGTGGATGATGGTGCTGAAAGTTGCATTAGCTGTTTGGGGGCTGTTTACAAAACCTGACAGAGTCTCTTTACCTGAGAGTGCAATCTGTGTGATAGCAATGTGAAGACATCAGCTGTGACTCTTTCTCTCCAGCTTGAACATATACAAATCAAAGTATGCATATCGCAAAGCATTATACTGCATAACAACTTCAGACATAAAAGTGGGTTTTACTGGTGTTTAATATTTGCTCTTCAGTGACAGCAATGTTCACATTTGTGTGTTTTCTAGTAGATATATAAAATGTATTTGTCTCACCTTGTTATAATCTATGCAAACGTCAGTAATCTATATAAACTCCAGTAAACTCCTGTAATGACAGGGGCTGGCACCAGAACTGATCATCCATTGAGTGAGTTATTGTATTGTAAGTTAATTTATGCAGCAAAGCAATATCTTATTCCAATTTATTAGCTAATATTCCAGCCAACAAGGCACTATTTCTCTGTGATCTTTTGATTGCTTTTGTTCTTTATTTGTTTGATATCCATCAGTTCCGTTTTTTCCACTAGTAAACAAATTTTCTTTATATTTGGCATAAATAAGCAAGCAGTAATACCAGGGTGACATTCTAGTGCAGGAGAAAAACAGCTGCTGATATCCTGATGTTTTCTAGGCAGTCACTCTTACTGCAGAGATCTTTTAACTTTGCTCCTTAATGCTTTGTTGCAGCTTGGACAGAAAAATACATTTTTAATGGCTAGGGTGTTCAATACTATTAAAAATTGGTGTCTTTACCTTTCTTTCTTTCCCTTTAAAAGAGATGTTATTTAAAATTGATTAAGGATTAAGTTTATCAGTTACCAATTAAGTGTTTTAGTTAGCCATCTGCATGTGAACCATTATGTAAATTGCCTTGGTTAAGCCCCGGTTACTAGACAGGTATAAATTTCCTCTGATAGCTATCTGGGATTGTTACTTCTGTCTCAATTCAATAACAGTATTTTATTATTTACTACTCACTTGTCCTAGATTTCCTTTCCATACTCACACACTTGCTCAACAGGACTTACTGGAGTCAGGAGTAATGTCAGTAAGTTGAGCTGCTTCCCTTCAAGTTCTTATCCCGTGGTGGACCACCTTGTAACACAACCCAACAAAACCCATCAAGATGGTTATTATATTTTTGAGCGCTTTTTCCCAAAGCTTGAACTAAGATTGATGAAATCTCATCTTCCAAGATGGGTTCGCTCTCTGTTTTGGTATTTCTGTGTGCTACACTGTAGGGCTGACAATTTCTATGGTTACAACTGGATCTTGCCCTTTCCTGGAAAGCCCCTGTGGGGTTTCACTGAAGCACTGGCTCACAGCCTGCCCTTCTGCATTGCATGCTTTGTAGTTTTGGGGCTTTCCAAGCCCTGTGCCTTTTTTAATTTTTCCTTTTTATTTTGTAAGTTGTAGCCTATCTGGATAGATATATTTTGATTTTTTTTTCCTTTTTACAATTTGTTTTATTTGAATATGTAGCTATTAAACACTTTATATTTTTAGCTGATACTAATTTGGTACTTCATTATCAATTCACTATAACTGAGGTGTCTTACCTCTTGGCCAGCCATTGCCGTGTGAGAAGAGGATCCATGTATGACAGGGACAGAACATAAACCATTAGAGTGACTGGAATTTTTTCATCCCAGTCTTTTCCTGTGCTGCTGACCATCTTTCCCAAAGCTTCCTTTAATGTTCAGTTCACTCTGCTCAATGAGTGGGAGCTTTGGGAATGTCTTTTTATGTGAAAGCATTGCTTGACTCCTAAAACATCATTCAATTTTGGAGCAGCTGCTCTCTCTCTGTGTCTCTGTGTACTCCACAGCTTTTAGGGCCGCAGCTTTTGCTAGTGCATCCCCTTTGTTAGCTCAGTCCCCTATTTTCATCCAATTTTTGGTGGGCTTTCACATGCATTACTTGTTTATCACCATTTCTTTCCCTTAGGGTTTGGGCCACATGTTCCCAGAAGGCGACATGTAGTATTAGCTTGCCATCTCCTGAACGCGTCCCTTTGTTTTCCCATGTTGGGAGTCAGGCAGCAATAGATTGGCAAATCTATGAAAATAGCAAGTAGTTTCTCCCAGTCCTCATTTTATAGTATTTCTTTAGCAGCCCAAGTTTCAGCTGCTTGAGCTGAATGGAGGAGTACTTTCACTTCTGTGTATGTTTTTGTGCTTATCCATATAGCTGCAAATCCTCTTTCAGGTTACCCATATTTACAGTAATTGGATCCATCAGTAAACAGTATTGCCACAGCACTAGCTGTGGTTTGCTACCCACCGTTTTGAGCTTCCCAACGCTGTGCTTTTGCTAGGTCTGTGCCCGGGGTGACTTCCCTGTGTCCCCTGGCCTGTGCGTGCTCCTCTGCACAGTGCGAGAGCTGGCTGCAGGGCTGTCAGAGCTCTTGCTTTGCACATAGTTTTTCCTTTTGCATCAAGACTACTCGCACCATTTTCAGTGATGGGTCACTGTTGTGGTTTAACCCCGGTCGGCAACCAAGCACCACACAGCCGCTCGCTCACCCTCCCCCTGCCCCGGCGGGATGGGGGAGAGAACCAAAAAAAAAAACAAAACCTAAAACCCGTGGGTTGAGATAAAGGCAGTTTAATAGGACAGCAGAGAAAGAGAAAATAATAATAATAATAACAATGATAAATAATGATAAAAGAAAATACAAAACAAGTGATGCACAATGCAATTGCTCACCACCCGCCGACCGATGCCCAGCCCATTCCCGAGCAGCGATCGCTGCCCCCCCAGCCAGCTCCCCCTGTTTATATACTGAGCGTGACGTCAGGTGGTATGGAATAGCNCAAAATCACTGGCCTTTTTCTCAACTTTGAAATACTGGCTTTTCTCTGTTAACCTTGTTTTCTATGGAGCAAACAATTAGTGGCAAATGTTACTGCTTGGCCTGTTTCACAGACCCTCTTCTTTCTCTTTACATTTTCTATCTGTGCCTGGTAATATTGTTCTGCCTGAACTACTTTCCTCTTAAGCTAGAGCTGAGTCAAATGCTGTTGATTTACGGGTTCAGTAGTTGCCCTAACAGCTGGTACCAGTCCATCCATCATTGCAGGTTTAATTTTGAACCTCAACATTAGGTTGCTCCTTCATGAAATCTGATCTTGTATTCAGTACCTGCTTTCTTGATTAAAAAAAATCTTCTGGTCCTTCCTTAGCTTTCCCTTCTTCCAAACGGAGCAACCACACCACAGTTAGGGAGAGTAGCAGTGCCTCTGCAGTCCACTGCAGCAGGTCCTGGTGTTCTCCCCCAGCTTCTTCCCCTGGTGCTGCTGACACTGGGATGAGGTTGGATGGTGCTGTGGTGGGGTTATGATCACTCATGGCCATTCCTAGGGCTCCTGTGAGTCCCACCACCCCTGCACAGCAGTATCCACGCAGGGTCCTAGCAGCTGTCATACAGCTCTGGCTTGTTCCAGGTTCTGATTCAGGTCTGCTCAAACCTGCTCCTGCCTCTCTTCATGAGCAGCTGTGTGCCAGCACTGACTGGGGACACGAGGAGGGTCGGGAGTCCAGCGCTTTGCTGAGGAGTGGTCAGAGGAGAGGGGCAGGTGTTGACCGAATAACCTGGTGACTCTGCATGAGTCAGCTCAGGATCAGGCCAGCCAGTCCCCTCCCCAGCCCAGGGGCCAATATCTCCCCCCAGAAACCCCTTTTGGAGGGCTGCAGCCACAGCCTGCTTCTGCACAGCTCTTCCAAATACTCAGTCATCCTCTGGCAAACCAAAGCATCAGATCCATGATGATACGTCTCTTTTGCCCTTGTCCTCACAGATGCCCTTTGCCAATCTGGATCTTGATCTCAAGTTTCTGCTGTATTAGCTCTTGTAAGGCCATCCATTGCATCCTGCCTCGGCTCACTCTGCCACTGGTGCGGATGGCAGGCTCTCTGCTGCAGAGGCACACGTTTCTGCCTCAGTTCCTTCAGCAATTCAGTCTTTTATTTTAAATCCATCTTTCCCTTTTCTAAACCTGCAATTTTCTCTGCAAGCCCTCCGTTTACCACTTTTAATAGACTAGTCAATGTAGTTGCAGCTTTCCACAAAGCCCATAGCCAGCAACCTTAATAAGTCTTGACTTTAGTGCTCTCCTGACAGACTGTGAATGCTTTCCCTGCCTCTCCTGGAGCACTTTGACCCACACAATTCACCAGATGCCATGGCTGGGCTCATACTGCGTGACCCAGATCCTAAACTTCGCTGTGGATGGGAGAGTCTGTCTTTCCCCCTGCAAGCAGTCTTGTTTGTATCTGGGTTGTGGTGCTTAGTACGGGAGCCCTGGTGAGATCTAAGCCTCCCTCCAGGGTCTCTCTGTTTGGGCACCCTTCAGCACATGTAAGGAGGTGCTGCAAGCAGGACACACACACAGCTCCAAAGGAAAAAAAAAAAAAAGTTTTTCAGGCCTTTTAGGACTTAGTATATTAGCACAGTTATGGCAAATTCTAGGCAGAAGTCTACGGACTCCTGGGAAATTTTTGAGCATTGCTACCCCTGCCTGCCTGGCACCAAGGTACACTTGGTGGCGGGTCAGGCGCAGGTCTGCACTCATCTCCGCAGGGCAGCAAAGGTGTCAGGAGAGGTGGTTACTGCAAGCCAGCTTCTGGCAGAGAAAATCACAGATCACTGTAGCCAAAGGCATTTGAGAGAAAGGACAAGTTGCATTCTTCTGAATGCATATAGATGAAGAATTTGCATTCTTTGCAGATAATTTTTACTTGATATGTTGCAAAGTGGTTTGTTGGTACCCACTGAATTACTGGGTCTGCTTGGATTTCTTGCTGGAATCAATCACATCATTCTCTTTTGAATTTTAGGTATGACCGTAGATAAGGTTTGATGCTCTGTTACAGTGTGGGAGTCCTGTGGAGTCTCCTACTATTGTTTTGGGTAACCCACACAGGATAGCTGGGGCTTAACGAGCTATCCAGCTGAGCACAGGGAGCTCACCACTCCCATACTGCATCCCAGCGCCTTTGCTGGCTGCACAGGCACCAGCTCAGAGGGAGAAGAGTTGGTCACATCCTCGATGGTGCTGAGTTGCCCTATTTCACCTCCTTGTTTACTTCTTGAGGGTTTTATACCTTCCCACAAGGGTTTTTTTCTGATGAATCCTTGAGCTGGTAGTGATGCCATCTCAACCACCTTACCTCTACCTGTGGTGTCACCTTGTGTCCTTTCCTGGCTCTGCTCTACAGATGTCTCATGGATTCTCCTGATGACCATGCAACGCCTGCATCAGCCTGAGGCACGGCCATGCAGCTACAAGGGTTGTATCAGAGCTGGACTTTGGGGCCTCGGGAGTAGGCCATTGGCGCTGGGGGGATAAGGAGGTGACAGCCAGGATGCAGACAGAGTTTTACATCCCCAGCTGCTGTGGCAGACAGTGCAGCAGCTGTGCGTCAGGGAACTCTGGTGATCCCCTGTTTAGCTCGTGTGAACAAATGGGTGCTGCTGGTACCAGGCCTCCAGGACTGCAATGTCTCCTTCCTGATTCCAGCAACATCAGTTTTAGGATGGGTGCTGTGGTCCACTCTGCAAGCTGTAACACACAGAGCAGAGACCCACACTGCTGAACACTAGGAATGTCACTAAGAATTTTCACTGCTGTACACAACAAAAAGGTTTCTTCAGAGCAAACAAACTGGCAGTAACTGGGGTGTATCAACAGGATGTTTGAGCAGCAGTGATTATAGGAGTGCGGTAAATAACAGGGTTGAGTTATAGTAATGCGGAGAGAACCAAAAGTTATATGTTTTTTCTGTGTACGCACACTGGCACATCGCTTTTGTAGCCACAAATCAAGCCCATCTGTATGATTTACTTTCTTTTCCTACTGTCTCCCTTTATTAAGTTAGATCAATCATCTGAACACTCTTTGATTTATGGCTTTATGTTTTGCTGGGAATGTGTCACAAAGTGAAAAGTGGAAGTTTTGATGTATTAGAAAAACCAAACTTGTCTGCCTAGGGTGAGATTGGAAAGAACTAGTTTCCTCTTGGGTGAATTCTGACAGATAATATAAATTTCCATCCTTCCTTCTTCTTCCTCTTCCTCCTCAACCCACACCTGGCTGCAAAGAAAGACCTTGAAATAGGTGGTGGCCAAGGCTCAGCCATTTCTCAACCTGTCAGCCTGTCCTGGCACACCTTGACCTGCATGCTGCAATACCTGTGGCACTTTAGGGCTCTGTGGAAGCTCTGCATGAAGCCATGGATGGGTGGATGGATGAAGCTGAAGAGCTCAGCCCCATCCCAGGTTGCCCTGATGGCCTCCAACAGCCGAGTGTGGCTGGCATTGGCCATGGCCAACTGAGGGTTCAATGACTCCAAGGATGGAGATGCCATCAGCTAGCTGTCTGGGCAACATTATGTGATGTGGTCAGTCTTTGTCTTTACCCAGGTTCATCCAAGGAGAATCTGACCAATGTAGGAGACTTTGTGCTGGGAGGGAATGGAAAAGGAGTTTCCCATTCAAGTGGAGGGCAAAATGGCTGGTCAAATACCAAGGCCACAGTCTGGGCAGCACTGCACTCCAAACATGCTGGCTTACCCACCACCCCATGTGCTCTCCACCCCAAACCTGGACATGGAGTTTTATTTTTGTGTTGGAGGAAAAGGCAGAGGGGTAGGTATGGCCCTACCACATCACTGTTCCCTCTTTCAGAAATGGAAACATTGTGTCTGCCCATCACATCCCTTTTAACTGTGCTGAGCAGCTCCTATCATCCCTGCTGTCCCTGCTATGCCATGGGGTATGTGTGGCCACAGGTCCTTAGGTCCCTTTGAAGGGTTTACACCTCCCTAGACCTATTAAAACCCCTTTTTCCTTTGAGGGAGGGTCCACTGTGTGTCTAAATCACCTCTCCTTGTCTCCTGTTCTTCCCAAGGGTAGAAAGCAGCTACTTCTCAAGTCCAACTCTGCTCCTTTTGTTTGGAGGCTTGAGAGGTGATTGAGATGGTAATGTTGTTTACTGATTAAGCAAAACACACCTCTAAAAATCTCATAACACCTTAACTGCTTTATAAACACACCACTTTTTAGTAGCATTATTCACAATTATGTCACTGCAAGTAATACGGAGTGACAATTCTGTTGCTTATTTACTAGTATTAGTACTGAACATTATTATATTACTACAAAGAAATTTTATAAACCAAGCACTTATTAAGCTGCAATTCTATTGCCTTTCATCCTGTGCTTAGTATTAAGGTACAAAGTCAATCCTTCCTTATAAGTTTCTGCTTTGTATTAAGGTACAAATTCTATCCTTCCTTATAAGTTTCTGCATCTTCACTGCACCTTCCCACACCAACTCTTGTGGACCAGTCTAGTGGAGACACCAGCATGTTCTCCAAGGGGGGTTCCTTCTGGCATCCCTGGTGGCGTTGGGGAGATGAGCCAGTTGTTCTAATTCTTGCTGCTCAACTGCAAAGCTGCAGTGGGGAGATGGGGAAGCCCAGGTTTCACTTTGCACCAGGGCCAGGAGGACCCATCTCTTCCTTCCTTTCTCCATGAGCTCATAGTACCTAAACTTGTCAGAGCTTTAGTGCTGTACAACTGTGTGTTCTACCATTACAATAGTTTTGGTGTGTGCCATTTGGATATATATTTATACATGTGCATGTATATGCATGCATAATATATGTGTCATATATATGTACATATATATCTATGTTTTTGTATATATATGTATACACACACATATATATTGTGACTAACACTAGTAACAAGTAGTTACTATATGCAGAATAAAGTATGTATGACCCTAGAATTAAAATGCAAAGAGGAGTACAGGCATGGGATGAGAGCGGAGGCCTTGAAAATACAAGCACAAGATGATATTCAAAGCCCCAGGGCTATAAACTACTCACCAATCATCAATTGCTCGTCACCAGAGGAATTCAATCTTGGGAACTAGGATCAATTTTGGGGCTACCAAAGAAAACAAAGTTGGGACCAATAAGGAAACACAGAATGTACTTCTAGGTCAGGATAACCAAAACTGAAGACCTGATCTTCGCCAACTGAAGGGTGACTTTTCATCTCTCTCAAGGTGTAGAGTCCCCAAAGATGGGTATAAAATAGGTCTTCACTGCAGTTATGAAATGCAGTTAACTTTATTGTGGAAGTACCACTGCTGATCCATGCAGCAGTGCTGCAAATGCTCTAAGTTTCTTGCTTTTACTTTAATTTCTAGGCATATTTTTGCTTACATTGCTTTTGCTGCTTTGAATATGTTATCACAGCTATTAGAAAAAGCACAAATACAGTACTAAGCATTAAAATGAGGTTCCCTTTCCCTCCCCCTTTCCAGCTGATTGTTTTTTGGTAACGTGCTCTGAAACTTTGATGCAATAAACAGTGGGACAGTGGGAGCATGGGTGGAAATCCTGGGTGGGGTTGGTCAGGAAAATTAAGGCACTCAGGGCACTGACAGCTGGGTTGGAGAAGCTGCAGGTGGGTTAATTCCTGGGGGACTTAGCAAGATTTAGGTTGGTCTTTCCTGGATATAAGTAGGGCTACAAAGTTTGCTGGTCCTTACAGCTGTCTTCCAGATGGAAACAACATCCTTCAGTAGTAGGTCTGGACTCAAAGCACCTGTCAGGTTTGCAATAGAGGCATCATCTTGCCTGTCTTCCAGGAAGGATCTGAAAGTTTCCTTTAGTCTGTGGGTGAGACAGATCATAATTTTAAGTGTCTGGAGGACTGCTGGGTTTCCAAATGTCCTGACCTTTGGCAGGCAATCCTGGCAGTAAATGACACTCCATGCTGGTACCCCTGAGATGGCCTTTCAGCTAGAAGCCAGGCAGTATTCTCTGGGGTATCTCTGGTGGTATCAGACAGCAATGTGGGCAACTGTTGGTCAACATTGCCAAGAGCACCCAAATAGAGGTTGTAGCCTCTTCAAAGCTAAGCTCTCTCAGCTTCACTGACTACACCTCCCATCTCAGGTATAACACAGCATGCTGAACCCATCTGTACTCAACTCAGTATATCCCCAGCTCCCTCCTTCATGGGGTCTGTCATGCTGTCACTGCAGCATTAGGAGACCTTTCTCATGGAAGAAACAGGGAAAGGGAGGTGGTGTGGCCATATCCTCACATTGGGGTTTCTCATTGGTCCTGTATAGGTGGCACCTTTTTTCGTTCCTGTACTTGATCCCCTTTTTTTTCCCCCAAGGCCATACACACACTGAACTGTATTAACAAAATGTAGCCAGCTGGTTAAGGAATGTGATTTTTCTGCACTTGTGAAATCACATCTGGAGGATTGTGTCTGATTTTGTGTTCCCAGTACAACAAAAACATTGAGCTTTTGGAGTAAGTTCAGTGGAGTGCAGCCAGTATGATCAGAGATCTGGAGCACAGGACATATGAAGAGAAGGTAGAGAACTGGGTTATTCAGCCTTCAGCAGAGAAGTTCCCCTTTACATGGGAACTCTACATGGATCTTTAAATACATAGTGGGAGGGTGTCAAGAAGATGAAGCCAGACTCTTGTTGGAGTGCCCAGTGAAAAGACAAGAATTAACAAGGACAAGATGCAGTAGTGGAAATCCTGGCTAAACGTCTCCACATGGGTTGTGCGACCCTGGGACAATGCAGAGTGGTGGTGGTGCTATTCTTGGAGATAGTCAGAGCACAACTGGGCAAGACCTTGAACAACCTGCCGTAGCTTTGAAGTCAGACCTGCTTGAATGAAAGGTGTAGACTAGAGACCTCCACAGGGCCCTCCCAACCTAAGTCTCCATGATGGTATGATTTTTAGCGGTTTTCTTACTTCCCCACAGAATGCCAGATGAATTGAAGGTGCTGGTGCTTCTGTTGTATTTTATTCCCACTTCTCTTTACCTGGGCATCACAAAGAGACTTGATGATGCTCATCACAGCTGCAATAACTCCAGCTTTTGGAAGGCCCATGCTTGCTTATCTCCAGCAAGCTTCAAGAGCCTACCTTAAAAGGGACTTCAAGACTCCTTCCATCTGGATCTAAAGAGTTGGTATCTACCCTTGGAACAAACTGGAAAAAATCTGCTCTTACCCCCACTGTGGATCAAAGCTATCCAGGTGCACAGCAATCATCTCATGGAGCTCAATGAGGAACAAGTCCAGGTTAACTGTGGAGAGTGCAGTTGTCAGAGCCTTTTCCTTCTCTGCACTCAGCTCCCCGTGGTACTGCTCAGAAACCAGGCAGAAGGGATCCTGCAATGACAAACAACATCAGCAAGAAGATGGTCTGGGACTCCCCATAAAGACTATCTGGGGGCTACATCTGATGGAAAAGGTAGAACTGGGGCCCTCTTTGTTCCTGGATCTTATGCCAGGGCCACCAGAGACCACATCAACAGTTGCTGATGTGACCCACACCAGAAAACACCACTGCTTCTAGCACAAAATGTTGTGGATGGCCCTTTTCCAAGGGTGTTATGTGACTTAAGTAGATGAATATTGCTTGGCTCTTGCTGAATGGTAAGATATTAAAATCACAATTTTTTCCCTTTTTTTTTTTTTTTCCTAAAAATTTCCAAAGTATTCCACAGAAAATCAACTTTGTCAAAAAGTTTCTCTCTTCCCCTAGATCTTGTAGACATATTTGTGGACTGGGCTGTCTCCCTTACCTGATTCATCTGTACCAAGAGAACAGATCTCTTTGCTGACAATGTCTGCCACAGAGACAGGATGTGCTTCAGCTGAGTGTTTGGTACCACCTGGAGGAGGGGAAAACAGATGGGCAATCAGTCAGCCAGTTTCTGCTCTTCAGAAAGGCCACATCCAAGTTGCCATGTTCTGGATTAGCTCACAAAAAAGTGTGTGACTTAAAAGGTGATGTCCTAATCCTCAGGGAAGGGTATGAGGGATGGAAATGTTCAGACAGTTTCCCATTCAGTACAAGCAAAGCGCCTCACTTACCAGCATGTCTCTGAACTGTTCTAAGCTTGCATCCATCTTCAGGTCATTTTTTACATACTCAGACAACTGGCGCTCTGGGTCCCCACTGGTCACGGCCAGGAACTCAGCAGCCACTTTCAAGGTGGCAAGTATTTGGGAAATAACACTCACTGATCGGGCTTCTTCCATGATCCATTTCAGCTGGTTCACACTTAGGGATTCCTATCAATAGGAGAAATATAGCTAGACTGTGACTCTGACATGAGGTCTGGGTTCCGCAAGTGTGTACAGCAAAGTGACTGTATAACCTTTGGCACCAGTTCTGCCCTTTATCAGAGGGAGAGTTAGAGATACCTGGCTGACATCCAGCGTTTATGTGGGAAAGACACAGACTCTACAAGGACATGGGTTCCCTAGCTTAGATGCAAGCAGGAACAATAACCCTACAGTTGCCAGCAGTGCTGATCCACCAAGCGCATGGCTTGCTGTGGTCACCATATCCTCTTGGTTTAGACACTTGTACAGATGAGTCCATCTGAATGAGTTGTCTAGATTCCCTATAAAGCTAGCTCCTTGTGAGGCTCCAACCATCTGCCTGATTTGGACTTGGACCTTTTTACACATCCTGCAGGTGCCCTATTCTCTGTTGAGCTCTCTGTCCCCTGGGCTGGCTTATTAATAAGCGTTACAAGGCAGAAGAAAGCTTGGATGAAAAAAAAAAAAAATGATGGTAAGCTCTTTTCATACCTGTTGCAGCTGTTCTCTCACTTTTGTTTTTGTGTACTGCAGGTTCTTCATCCTGTTCAGTGCAAAGGATGGAGCCGTCTGGAAAGCAAATGAGTGTCTATGAAGACACAAAGTATCACTTGGGATCAGAATGGGAAACCACATGGGAAACCCATGACCATGCAGTAGGACACAGCTACCCATGTCTTGGCTGGTGGCAATGAAAGCCTAGGGTAGGAGGTATAGGGGCAGTGGAAACAGGGAAGAGCTACCCAAGAAAATATAGAGGCATTGCTTGGGCATGCAAGGATGGAGTTAGGAAAGACAAAGCTCATATGGAGTTGAAACTGCTGAGGGACGTGAAGACTAACAAGAAGGGCTTCTACATCAGTACATCAGTGGCAAAAGGAAGACCAGATAAAAACTGGACGCACTGCTCAACAGAGAAGGGGACCTACTGACAAAGGACATGGAAAAGGTACTCATTGAGATACTTGGTGCTTTCTTTGCCTCACTTTTTACTGTCTGCTTTCAGTCCTCTGTGTTTACTGGCAAAGTTCAAGACATGTCACAAAAAAAGAGGACCAAATTAGGGACTACTGAGATAAGTTACTGTTGTGGCAGCTAAGCACCATAGAGCTGCTCACACACTTCCCTCCCCTCCTTACTCCCATGGCGAAAGAGGAAAGGAAGACTAAAAGTGAGAAAACAAAACAAGTGATGCAAGACAATCACTCACCAACTCCCACAGATAGACAAATGCCTAGCCACTTCCTGAGCAAAAGATGGCTAACCTTCCTAAACGCCCCTCTTCCCCATTTTGTTGCTGAGCATGACTTTATATGGCACGGAATACCTCTTTGGTTAGTTTGGATCATCTGCCTGGCTGTGTCCTCTCCCAACCTCTTGCACATACCCAATCTGTTCACTGGGGGGTGGGGGAACAGAATGAGAAATGGAAAAGGCCTTTGATGCTGTACACACACTCTTCAGCAACAGCTGAAACATTAATGGGTTATTAGCACTGTTTTGATCTAAATCAAGCACTATATGAGCTGCTATGATAAAAATTAGCTCCAGCTAACCAGACCCAGTACAGCTGGATATACATAGGTTCATGGGACCAGATGGAATGCATCCAATGTTGCTGAGGTTGCTGGCTGATGTCGTTAAGATATTTCAGCAACAACTGACATGACATCTCAGCAAGGTTGTGGATGATACCAAATTGGGGAAAGCAGCTGATAGACTGGCGGGCATGGCTGCCATTCAGAGGAGTCTCAGCACGATGGAGAAATGGGCCAACATGTACCTCATGAAGTTCAACAAAGGCAAATGCAAAATCCCGCATCTGGGATAGAACAATCATATGCAGCAGCACAGTCTGAGAGCAGACCAGCTCTGGAGCAGTTTTGCAGAAGAGACCTGTGTGCCCTGGTGGACACAATGAACAGGAGTCAGCAGTGTGCTCTTATGGAGAAAAAGGCCATGTGCACACCAGGCTATATTAGCAGAATTATAGCCAGCAGGATGAGGGAAGTGGTTCTTTCCATCTATTCAGCATTTATGAAATTATATTTGAGTACTGTGTCCAATTTGGTGTTCCTCTGTACAAGAGATATTGACAACTTGAAGTGAGTCCAGCAGAGACCAGAAAGATGATTGAGGAGCTGCAGAACAGGATGCAGTGGATTGTTCACCCTGTAAAAGAGAACTCTATGGGGATAATTTAATTGCTCTTCTACTACTAAAAGGGGGATCGCAGTGAAGGCAATAAGGACAAGGGGCAACCAGGGATCTCCTACTTAAACCTGCAGAAAACATTTTCACTGTTAGTGTGCTAAAACATCAGAACAGAGGGGCAGAGAAGTGGTGAATCTCTATCCTTGGAGATTTCCAGAATTGAACTGTACAACACCCTGAGCAATCTGCTCTTGCTTTGAAGTTAGCCTTACTTGGAGAAAACGGTTGGACCAGAAACATCCAGAGGTCCCTCCAGCCAGTTTCCCTCCAGTCCAGTTTCTCTGTGACTGTGTGTCAGTTTCTCTGCTTATCCTACTCTATTACTGGACAAGCACATGGACCTGAATCACTGTGTGACAGTCATCTTATAATGCTCTTGAACCCCTTTTTCCCACTGCCTCATGGCCAGATTCTCACATTTCACAAATCCAAACACCCCTTCCTCTGACATGGGAAACAGGTGGGGCAACCAGTTGTCACAGGAGTGCCCCAGGCAAAGTTTACATAACCACCTGAGGTTTATGCGAAGGTTTAAAGGCTCTGAAGGAACTTAGGTACCTAAATTCATTGCTGTCCTGCAAGACTTAATTTTTGAGGTATGTATCTCTGGCCTGCCTTTCCAGATAGGAATAACCATTTGCAAATCTGTCCCCCTGAGAGCTTCTGGAGGAAAGCCAAAGGCTAATGTGAATAAGTGAAGATTAATACCACAGCAGAAACTGGCTTTTCCAACATGGTTCAGAGCCCCACATTAGACTCCAGCCCTATACTATGGCCAGGAACTTAACTCTCTTAAGTCTTTTTAGATGGTGTCTGACTCTTCCTTGGTTATAAGAAAATCCAAGCCAACCTCCCCTTCAGGCTTTGAATAGAAAGGCTCGCATTGCCTTTCACAACACTGAGGTTTGCTGAGCACAGTGTAGTTTTTGACCACACAACTGTTACAATCCAAGGAATGCAGATAGATGCAGAGTGGTGGTCTGCCAAAAGTACAAGCACCTTCATGTGTGTTTGCTCCAGCTCTGGAGAGGTGAGTACCAGGTGCTGGAAATAAAATCCTACACTCTCTGCTGGCCTGAAGCACTGTAACTTGGCTTGTGCTGAAAGGGCATTGTGCTAAGCTCACCTGAGCTTTGATGATAGGTTTCCCACTGATAAAACGTTGGATCACTTGCCGCTGCAGTGTCTGGAAGTCAAAATGGGTTGTCTTGGTGCCATCTTCCTCTATCACATACTGGGAGTTGGCCAGAGTCGCAGTGATGAGATCATTCTCAGTTATCTTCAGCACCGAAGATGGTTTCACTTCTTCTGCAGAAATGATACTAGGAGAGAAGAAGTTACCCTTTGTTGTTAAGGATAGC
>VZTL01042963.1:0-63227 GCA_013400535.1 Scopus umbretta
GGTATTTTGATTTAACAAAACATTATTATTGCTGTGTTGGATGTTTTATTGAACCAACACTTGTGAGAACTTTCTCCATATTTCCCCTGTGAGACTTGGCTTTTGTGCACAAACACACAACACTGCAGTCATTCACCCTCCCTCACACCTCCACAATGATTCAGACAGCAGAGAGGTGGAAAAGACTAAGAATTAATTGCTCTTGTATAAAGTCTTTTATCAATAATGTACATTGCTGTTTTCTCCTCCTCCCTACTGCAATAAGAGGTTAGTTTTTGTAGATCTTGAGTGTCATACCCTATTTTTCAACCGTGACACGCATAGAGCCCCAGCCCAAGTCAAAGCAGTCACAATCAACTGCCAAAATACAGGCATGCCTGGCAATCAGGGTTTCTGAAATGCAACTGGAACTAAAAGTCACTCTCACACTCCCTCCGCTCTCAAGAGGCCATTAATCACAGCTTCTCAGCAACAGGAAAAAGCTATTACAGAGCTGAGAGACTGGAGGAAAATTCCACTTGATACCAATCCACCAGAACTGAGACTGTTTCTAAATGAATTGACCTTTCCTCATCCACCACTCTCACTTTGTCAGTCTTCTTTCCTGCACTCTGGTGCTGGAAATCCTGTGAGACACTACTTTGTAGGTTTCCAAACACAAAGAAAATAAACTGAAAAACTACCCAACTAAATCTGATAAACCTGGCAAAACACCTAGTTCCAGTAGACAAGACACAGCCTTCCAGAGATTTTGCCCTTTGTAAGAATGACTCCTGTACCATGAACTCCAGTGCAGAGCTGGACACTAGTTAAGAAAGTGTCAGAAATAAACAGTAAGAATACAACCAGCTATCAAAAGCAGGTTGTGGTTCTATTCTAAGTTGCAGATACAAAGCTTAGTCTTTAAAAGTCATTAATAGGCATAAAAAATTGAATTAAAACCATATCTGCATTTGGGTATATGATTTCATCATGTATTTGAGACAGTTTAAAGCATTAACTTCCCATTTCTCTGAAGTTTCAGCTTCTGGTTTTAACAGTCTTCAGCAGTTGCTTTTTACCATAATTTCTATTAAAGGTGAAAATAAGCAGCAGAACGTGCCTGAAAAGAAGTTTAAACAACATTAGACTCTTTGCATTTCCATGGGCCAAGTCTGGTAAAAGTGCTTTCCTACCTTCCCCTCTGTAAGAGGGGAAAAAAAAAAAGAAAAAAAGAACATAAATATGAATAGCTGTTGTGAAAAATCTATTTCACTTTATGTTTACACCCTAGTTTAGACCAGAACAACTTGC
Organism: Scopus umbretta; assembly: GCA_013400535.1. NCBI lineage: Eukaryota > Metazoa > Chordata > Aves > Pelecaniformes > Scopidae > Scopus > Scopus umbretta. The sequence goes on from VZTL01042963.1 coordinate 1,294, forward strand.
CCAGGAAGACATACCCTTACATGAAACTATTATGCAAGTGATGGGCATTACCCAGAGCTACAGCCACCTGCAAAGCTGAGACCAAAGCTCCACCTCCCTCTCCTTAGACAGGAGGATATTTTACACCTGCAGCAGCAATACACTTAACACAAGAGAAGAAATAAGATGCCTTCTGAAGCTCAAAGTTTCATTACTTATCCTGACAGTTTCATAATTATAAGTTGTAACAACAGGATCTAGAAGACCACAGCCAAATTTGTACAGTATATTGAAACTACAGGGATTTTCTTCACATTTGCAGTACTCAGAGAAGCGCTGTTTTCTCTCAAGATCTTCACAACATCGCTACCACTTGGCTCCCAAGGCAATGAATTTCACAGGTTAACTATGTATCAGAAAATACTTTTAAACAATGCAATTTCCCAAGGTCAACAGGAGGGAGGCTTAGTTCCCATCCTAAGGGGAGGGGTGCCTCAGAAAACCCATCCAAGCAAGTTTAATTGGAGCAGGTTTCACATTACTGGGCAAGGTAAAAGGACTGATCATTTTTCATATTATCATTCATAAGCAGACATTGAACACGGTTCAAACAGAATAGCACTCTACTCTCCTTTATCAAAACCTTACCGCTACAGGTTTTGCATGTATACAAGTGCTATCAAACTCTTTAAAAAGCGGACCACAGAGCAGCACCCTTCAGAACACAAGGCTTGAAAGAACAGGAAGCTTCTAAGCATTAAGGAACCATCAAACCTCGTCACCCTCCCAAGTGTCAAGTTTTGACTATAAATTGATTAGAAAGGGAAAAGGCTTTTACTCTTCATAAAGACAATGGAGACTCTGTACTGTAGTGTGGCTGCAGCAAGGGCCTCTACATGTCAAGGCAGCTGAGCCAGAAAATGCAGTCCCCTCCCTACCTTCGAGCACTGAATCTTTCGTGTTAACAACTCTGTCACTGTGGAAACCAGACTGCTTTTGACAAAGCCACAGTGACTAAAAGCAACATGTGGGAAAATGGAATAAGGCCCCGAGATAAATTAATCCTTTACAAGAAAAATAAATAAATATATTTTTGGTTAAAAGTGAAACAAGTAAAGGATAGTATTTCTCATCATTAGAGCTATAGCTATGCAGTACCAAACACCAGGCCTTGTGGCACTGCAAATGGGACTTTAAGGACTCTTCATCCCTGAAATACACAGTAGATTTGATGTTAAGGGGTACACAGGGGTCCCACGCAGAACACAGGTGCGTGAGGCGGCTGCTCCCTGTCCAGTTTTTAACTGCTTTCCTTTGAAAACAAAACCAAAAAACAAATCCACCCTACAGACCAACTGCAGTTACAAATCACTACTCAGGTGCTTTCATAAGGGCTTACAGCTGATTCACACCTAGGCAAACTCCTCACCCCAGCCAAAATTTCACCACACAAGAAAGTTCAGTGGATAAAGAACATGAGTCACTCCAATCTCTACCGTTTCCAAACAGTGTATATATTTTAGAAGTGCCATCCAAAAAAACAAACAAAAAGAAGTTTTTCTGAGCTCTCCCCTAACAGTGGGCTTAATAAATCTGTCCTCAGTCCTAGCTGACTCAGATCCCAGGAGCTGCCTTAGGGCCTGCTACTTGGAACATCAGTGTACATAAGAGAGTATTCAAGAAAAAAAAAAGAAAATCCTGGGAGAAAGCCCATGGAGAAGAGCCAGAGTTTGAACTGGCAAGACTTAAGATCTGTGAACAGTGCAACTTTAATAAGATTGGCTCCTTAGCCAGAACATCTGAAATTACTCGTAAAGATGGCACATTTAGGGTGGTTTGTTTTGTTATTTTATTAAGTTTAGCAAGCAAACTTTTCTAGAGGAAAAATTAATTTTATACCAATTTAATATTTGTTTTTTCTCTTAAAACAGGCCATGAAAGCTTCAGTGCAAAATGCCACGTATTACAAGGATTCAGGAACTAGGAGGCCACGTGTGATTTACATGCTGAGCAAGAATTCTCTCCCCCTTCATTCCTGAGGTATTAAAATGCTGGAGCGTCACAGCTTCTCTCAATTATGGAGATTTGAATCATCTTAAGTACTTAGGAAGCCTGTGTAAAATACCACAATCCACACAGTTCATACACTCTAATCCAGACAGACTGCACCACCAGCTTTCACTGATAATGATGAAAAGTTCTCACAGTTCTCCAATTAAGTAAACAGGTCATCTACTCTCCACCTCAACACTGGCCACATCTCTGCCACTTTCCTTTTTATGAATGTCACCACGTCTTCTTCCAGTGTAAGAGCCACAACACAAACAGTTCACACAACTCCACTGTGCCCAAAGAAATGAGGATAGCTACGTGGACAGCTATACTGTTGCTACTGGAATATTACACACAATCCTAAAGTCTGGCAAAATGGAAAAATTCTGTAACAAGGAAACATATGCACATCATATGAGAAATGGGACAAGCAAATAGTAACTGCAAAAACATGTAGGGATGCAAAATGTTGCATATGATTATGTAAATAAATCAATTATTGTATTTTTTTTAGGAAAAAAAAAATCGCTGTATACCTGTATACAGTTAAGAGATTAACACAAAATGGTCTTTATATGCAAGAGATTAATCTATTAGCTTTCTCAAATTCACATTGTCTCTTGCTCCCAATGATAGTGACATCTTCCTTCTCTATACTTCCCATGAATTTATCACAGCATGAAGATAATCCCTTTCTTCTGTTGAGACTTAACTGGCAGTTAAGCTACCATGAGAAGTCATTTATTCTCAGACCAGGCTGCTCTTACAGAGGGTGCTACCACAGACAGAGAAAAATATACTAAGGAAAAAAAAAGATGCATGTGAGCCGTGACATTCAGGTGTGGCCTTGATTCTTCCCAAAGTACAAAAGATGTTATCAGGTTTTTCCAGTCTGGGCATCTCTCTAGATGGTATTACCATATGTAAATAAGGCTGAAGTACACTTGTCTTGTAAATGAACTTTAAAATTCTTGCTTATTGTTCCCTTGCTCTAAAGATGACTTGCAAAATCCAGTTATCCGTAATGAGACTCCCAGCTAGCATTAATCAGCAACGTTTTTACTTTAGCTAAATGGAATAGGAGGATTTAGACTGCAAAGGGAGGAGGGAAAGATGAAGAGAAGGGTCTTTAGTCCAAAGGGGGTGTCAAGTGATTAATCGTGTCTGATCGATACGTTCACATGCTCTCCCTTTAACCACCTTCCTCGCAGTTGAAATAAGACACTTATCTATAATACTTTCTCAGATCTTTGAACCTGGGTGAAGGCTGGGGAACACACCTTGATCCTCCTGAGCTTTGCTGCTACAAAAGTCAGGGTATAGCTTGTGCCAGCTTGCTAGTAGACTGGAAGAGAACACAGAAGGTGCAAAGTTGCATCAACATAGTTTTGTTTTTTCAAGATGACTTAGTGGTTTAGAGCATTTGCCTTTCTGTTTGCGCTTTATAGGCTTAATGAACTGCCATCAAACCTAGTAAGAATGTACTACGCATGGTTTTATTATTTCAGACCAAGCCCATCTTTGTGGGTTTTTTTGTGTTCGTTTTTTTGGGTTGTTTTTTTTTTTTTTGGTTGGTTGGGTTTTTTTTAATTATTTGCTGTATTTCAAATAAGGAGAAGACCAGTCAAGATTGCAAGATCTTCAAAGTTGATAAAGTCCACCTTTTTCAGATTAACTGGTCCAGCTGACACTCTGGAATGTGCCATTCTGGCCCAAATATGTACGAGTGCTGAAAGACTCAGGTCTTGAATGACTCATTGGTTTAAAAACAATTCTTGTAGCAGTAGAAACGACCCACTTTTTAATCGGCTGAATGTTATTTTAGGTATTTATGCATATTTACATAATACTTACCAAGATTGGAACTGAAGGATAAAAATCAAGGACCAATCTCATGCCATCCATATTTTAGGTACTCCTCCTTACACTGGAGGCTGCCATTTAACTAGAACTTTTCTGAACTCATATTCACTCTGTGCTGTATCTGGCTTTGATCTACAACACATAGCTCCTGGAGTTTATTACTCATACTCAGTTGTGTTATTGACACTGAATTTACTGTAGCATGAGATAAACCAGTATAAATAGGCTGCAGGAAACACGGTAGGTAAGAGGGAACTACAGAATACTTCACTAGAAAGTGCTAATTTCCTCCTCAAACATACAATCACTCCAGTAAAGCAAGAGCTCCTTCATCCTGCACAAAACCTAACCAACGATTACACTTGGTTCTCCTAAATTCCCACCACTGTTCTAGCTTAGTACAACATTATTCTTCCTTATTCTAAAAATATTGAAATGTTGCATTCCTAATCTGGCATAATTTTCTTCTCTTCTAAAAATGCAATCTATAGCACCTAAGTGGCTTATTAACATTTCCTACTCTACAATCAATCATCAGCCTAAAATAACCTTCGCTTTCACTGTATGCATTGCCTTCTCCACTGCTGTATTTTTTTCCTTGATCATCATCTTATTTCAGGCAATAAACAGGGTTTTTTTAAAAGTATCAGCTATTTCAATAACTTGCAAAACAAATACTTTGGACTGTCCCATTTGTGAGCAATTATGACCTAACTTCAGGGTATACAAACAGAAAACAAGACTATCCAGCAATTAGCTTACATGATGCAGTGTTATTTAACATAATCAGAAACATTAAAATTGAGTGAGAGGCAGAAAGATAGCTCAAGACTAAGTTATAGCTCAAGACTAAGTTAAGGTGATGCAGAACAACTATCTTTCTCCACAGCGACTCCACTTTGGAAAACAGAACAACATTCTCTGTATAATCCTATGTGTGGTTTCCAAGAACCATTTCGAGAATGATTTTTTTGCAAAATTTCTTTCGCCATTACCTTCTTTCCTTCCTCCTGAGCACAAAGTTATGCTAATACTCTTACAGATAACAGTAGAGCCTCCTACTCTATGATTATCATTTATATCATTCACCAAAAGTTCCTTAAATCTAAACAGCAAGGAGCCTGTTAATTTTTGTGCTTGCTTTTTGCTTTATTTAACTTTCAGGCTTCACCTATTTGCCTTCAAATCAGCAAGTCATGTACACTGTATTGTTGGCACTTAGTAGCACAGGACATTTTCCGTGAGGCAGGGTCATGGCATAACTCACTATTTATTGTAGAGGATAAGACCTATGAACTAGAAGGTCCATTGATACACACTCCGCCTTAACCTAGAAGTCTCAGATGACTGGAAGGCAGCTGCAGTACACGGCACATAGGCACAGCGCTTAGGGGAGAAGCACTTTACAACTGCTCTGCTGTTTTTCAGGAGAGTTTTCATATCAAAAGTACTAATAGACATATAACCAATGTACTTTGTTTTCCTGAAGTTCCAACAGTCTTTGTTTTGCTGCTATGCCTGAATTCTCCTTCCTTTTCTTCTCCTGGAAAGAAGCATCTGTTTACTGAAGGTGAATAGTATGCCAATGCCATATAACACTGTTTTTACATCATGAATCATCTACCAAAATCTTGAAGCTGCAGATGCAGAGAAGTCCCAATACCCCAGCAGAATGCTCTCCAGCTCTCTTTTCTTGATCCCAACTGTCTGAGCCCTTTCTACCATCTTTTACAAAAATAAAGTAGGTCATCAAATCCACTGAAATGGTATTTTGACACCACTTAGCAGGAATTTGTGCCAAAAAAAAAAAGAAGTGAGGGAAAAAGAAAGAACGAACAAGGAACTGTACATTGGGTTTGTTTTTTTTCCAATGGGAGGCAAGTCCCAGGAGTCCACATTTATCCTCACAGGTAGTCAGCTATTTTGGTCTCCTCCTCTCCCTAAAAACAGAAAGGAGTGTGGAAAAACAGCAGAGAACACTCAGGCCAACGACAGTGTTAAAGGAGTGGAGGTTAAATTTTAGCCCCCAAAGGTAAAGTGAACAGAAGGGGGCAGGCTGGCAAAGAGGAGATAAAAATAGAAGAGTGACTAGACTTCACTTGACTGCTATTTCTGGATCAGCTATGGAAAGATTGCTGAGAAGCATTTCTGTTTGCAAGGGAGAGAGAGACTAAAACATAGTTGCCTTCTGGAAGGCCATGGTCCTGCACAGTAGTTTTGTTTATGCTTCTACTTTTCTAAATCCCTGCATTCTCACTATTTGGAAACAGTGCTGTTGAGCCAAAATGTCGTTACGCATCTAAGTGAGTAACCAGATTAGATTTTCTGGAGCAGGACAGCAATGCGTGTGGCATTTCAATCTAACGGAAAAAAAGCTGACAGCACATTGTAAAAGTGTGTAGCAAATCACAGTACCAGGCAGAGTAAACTAAGCCACATAATACTTTAAGAAAATAACCAAAGCCATGCAGTATCTCTGAGAGGATGCCTTGTGTTTTCCTACTCTAAAATGATTAGTGAAATTCTAACCAGTTCCAGTTATGGACACAGAATAAAGAAGACAACAGGGACCTCCCAATTACAGTATGTAGTGCTTGACTGACACATGGCTCTGGGGATGAATGTTTCTGCCTGTTCAAGCCCTTTTCTCTTGAGTACCCAGTTAAAAATCCTTCCACTGAGTGATTTCTGTCCAGATCCTGACTGTGCTGGCTTTGTTCCCATATAAAAGAAAACCTGCAGGCAGAAAGCAGTGCCATCTGCCAAGTCAGAAGCTACTTTAATGGGCAAGTTTGGTGTGAAGGGGAACAGACTATTATGCTTTACCTTCAGCAGCAGGAGTGACGTTTTTCCTGTCCCCAGAGTAGGTTACAGTGAGCACACTCATGCCTGAAGTATTTGTCCACAAATACACATAGATCTTAATGGATACTGCACAAGCAACCTCCAGAAAAAAAATCCACCCAGCACCCCTTTTTTCCTGTTCAACTTGCAATTCAATCTTTACATTTCTCTTTACCTGGCAGACCAGCTGTTTTTTTTCTGTAACAGCTTCATCAGCCTCCAGATTTCTATTCCTGTAAATGAATGCTAACCCCGCCATCACACTTAGGAAGCATGAGCAGTGGCAAGGCAGAAATGCCAAGGCCCTACTGTCCCTACACAGAGAATTCTGCACTAAAGCTGTTTCTGAACATTTTTTTCTAACTTTTTTGTCCCTTTTCCATAACTGTTTTGATTGGATGGTTTGCTCTGAAGTCTCACCTGGAGCAGGTTTGGGATTTGCGTGGCCCAGGTTTTATGAGAAACAATGGAAAAACTTCTTCCAAATATTTTCATTCTTGCAAATATCTTCAGGGCTAGGAAAAGATCTTTCTATTCTTGCCAATTAACCTACCATAGTTTTTATGCTTCCTTGTTGGGTAATCTTCTCATTAGACCATCTTTGGAGAGAATAGCGGATTCTCTCTGGGCTGCTGGCAGTTTAACTTAATTGCATATTAAACTTTTTATTCAGTACTTAAACTCATAACAATGAGAAATACATACACGTAAGCAGCAAACTATTATCTGCTATTTAAACTCCCTAGAGAACTCATAAACATCTTAATATTTCTGTCCCTTTCAGAAGAAAAGTGCACACATTCCAAAGCTGGCGGGGGGGGAGAAGGGAATGGATGACAAACACGTATAGAATGTAATTTCAGTGAGATATTAGCCATTACTGACAAAACTCCAGTTTGGGAAGGGGAGGTGTGCTTTGGTCCTTAATGTATTTTTTAAAGTTCTGAAAAAAAATCAGCCAACTCAATCAGTGATAAACAGAAACTGGTATCAGAGGATCTACTATAGGTTCCTCCTCCCCATCACACAGAGGACATTCTGGCAGGGCACAGCAGCTTTACCGCTTTTCTCCCCTTCCCCAACTCTGAGCACTGAATTAAAAAAAAATATTTACCTATGGATACTAGCATCCATAAATGTATTTTCTATTCGATTCCAGAGCTACAGAGTTTTCTCTGGAACACACTTGTTGCCACTGGATCATGCTCTGGAATGGCAACTTCAATTTTAAAATGCTTCCAGCCCTTACAACTGCACAACCTTTGAAGTATGAATGGTATACAATCAGCAAAGCCACTGAACTCTTCAAAAACAGTAGAGCAGCCTCAGTACTAACGGTTCTCCTTCATCACAGTATGCTAAGTATAGAAATTAATGTTGCTAGCACTTCAGAAGGATCCAATTGATGGATCACCTTCAGAGTTGTACAAACCTGACACTCCCCTATGCAGGTGCAAAACCCCAGTACTTCCAGTCTGTTTGCCAAAACCTCCAGTTTCCCTGTGATAAACTTCTGAGTCACCTACATGAAGCTAATACAAAAAACAGCGTGATAAAGAAAATGAGTGTTGGAAACATGTGAATTCATCAACATGCTATTGTGTTATAAGCTTTTCTAGTTCATCCATCAAAAAATCTCTTCAATACACAAAGCTATCAGATACTTCCAGTCTATCAAAGTGCAAAGGCTTTGCTGGGGATAGCAGTTCTAGCTTGGTAAGACCATATCCAGACCTTGGGAGATCTTCCAGCTGACCACTAGTAGATTTGTCCTGCTGTCGGCAAACATGGAGTGTGAGGTTTAAGAAAAGGAAGGGTACCTGAAAGCCTTCTAGACATCCCAACTACTCAGACTAACACCAGCAAGGACTCAGTAACATTCTTAATTCATTCTCGTGACAATTACTTTAGCTGGTTTTCAGTCTTACCATACAGAACCATTCCGGTTCTCATTTGAGGGGCTTTTTTCTAATGATGTGGTTTAAAAGCATCAAGGAAATCTTCAAGTTTAAAAGCTGCAGAGCAAAAGGCAGGTAAGCTTTATGTTCTCTAATGAATGGTTATTGCTCCATTTATTTTAAGTGGTATTCATCACCATAAATATCTACTAAATTTACTTGCCAATACTGGTGTAATCAGTGCTTTCCCAGCTAATACCCTTCCATAAATGAATCGCAAAAATAAAGAGGAGAATAAGTGAGTAAACAACTAGAAATGCCCCTTAAGAAAAGCCTTCAAAGGGAGGAAAGACTGAAGACCGATGAACGTTTAAATACTTCCCTGTTTAAGCCTATTTCATTGCACGAGATCCAAAATAGTTTCCTTCCCAAGTATTGCATAATATGTTCATTCAAAATCTAGCAAGCTTTCTCACAGAACACACCAAAACACAGTTCTCTCCCACACTTTTTTGTCTTTTAAATATAAACATGAGAATTTCACAGCTGATAACATTCTCCTGGAAACTCACTCAGAATATTCTGGAAAAGACTCAAGTTTGGACTACAATGCTGTAAGTAATAGCAAAAGTCTCTGCATATTCAAATACTTCACACAGCACTCTGAAATGTAAGCAACAGAACAAGTAGCTTTTACAGGGCTTTGGAAGTGAACTCTGGCCTCCAAACCATAAATAAGGAGAGGGGAAGAAAAAAAAAAAAAAAAAAAGCCTACATGCCTTCAAAGCACATTTCTGGCCTGTCTCCTTGTTGAAACACTCCAGTACTTTACCATTGATTCCTAACCCTAGCACCCGTTTGGAGAGTTTGTAGTCATCTGTAACTGCATGTTTTTTTATCTCTAGTTTGACATGGGCCGCTCCCCCAGGCAAGGATTTCACACTGCTCTTGCTATCCACGTGACTCTCTGGCTGGGATTCCTGTTCACCTTCACTTTGTTCCATATCAGGGAAGAGTCTGAGATGACAGAGATACCCCACAGGGAATCTGTTGGGTATCCTCAGCAGTCTCTCCTCTTACGCGATCAAACCCAGTGCTTCAAATAGTCCATTTGCTTGCCATTTAGTCCTGAGTGAAAATGTAAATAAGTGTTAGTAATTGATGTGAATGAACCGTTCTCTCACCTAACACTTTTCTCTCTTCCTTTCTTAACAAGGTGACCAGGCGCTAGAGACAAAGAGCGGAAATTTACCTCAGGAAAGCACACTTCATTTAGCTTTACAGACCAGACACCCCAGTTCTAATATGCACAGGTACCAGTCCACAGTTATAAATTACAGCATTACTGCAACAAGTGCCCACACTGAGTCTTGGACTAAAGTATTACTCAGCTAAGCTCTGTACAACAGAACAGAGATGGCCTGTGCTTCAAGGAGCATAGACCTGCATCAACAACTTGTTGCCTCAGCATTTTGTGTAGAAATTGCCACAGTGGTCCCCTGCCTCATCATGACGCTCCAAGTTATGCAAGAGAACGTGGATTAAACCCCAGAGGGTCACCGCCTGTGCAGGCATCGGACCCGACGCTGGCCCAGTGTTAACCAGATTGCCATGGTCCACAGAGCCAGGGGCAGGTGCGACATTACTGAGGGGACCATCGAACCACTCAAAAACTCAGGTATGCAGAGATGCAACGGCGTGGCTCCCAAAGCCAAGGAGCTGCCTGACACCACTGGGGAACCAGAGGGCCTCTGGCCTCTCAGGAGTGCAGCCTCACGGGAGGCACCAGTGCCGGGGCCTTCGGAGCCCCATTAACACGGCTATGCCACCAGCAGGCACAGGGAAGCCGAGGGCCGTTCCTCATGCCGGGGGCTGCCGGGCCCGAGGCCTGCCCCGCAGACAGCCGCCCCGGATGAGGGAGCAGCTCCCTCAGCCCCCTGCACTGCGAGGCGGAGGGCGGGAAAACCCTGAGGTGAGGTGAAGCAAGGCGAGGCGGGCCCCACGGTGCGCAGGGCGGGGGCGGCAGCGGCGAGGCGAGGCGAGGCGAGGCGAGGCGAGGCGAGGGGGGGANGACGACGGACGGACCGACCGACGGGGTCGTAGCGGGGGCCTCGGCCGCCGGGTCCCGCCGGAGGACGGTTACCTGCCTGTGGCGGCGCGGCCCCAGCCGAGGCTTCTCGGTGCGGAGTCCCGGAGGGCGGGGTCTGCCTGGGCCCGCCCCGACGCCCCGGGCAGGTGCGCGCCGCCTCCCCTCCCTGCGCTGAGGGGCGGCCGCCCCTGCCAGTTCCCCCGGGGTCGAGCCGGGCCGAGCCCCGCATGGGCTGAAGGGGGAGCGGGAGGTCCCGACCGGAGCTGCCTCATCTTCCCCACCCCCCTCCCGCCGCTGCGTGGGGCAGAGCGGGCGGTGCCCGGCGGCAGGTTCCCCGGGGAAGGACGAGCGGCTGGTGGGCGACCATCCCCTGCGTAGGGCGGTGGTTTGAAGGCACCGGCCACGTTCTTAATTGATGAGGGGAAAGGGCCCGGCTGGAGGGGGAGCGCCGGGCGACGAAGCGGCCTCGGGCTTGTGCCGCAGCGCGCCTGCGCGGTGGCGGGGCCCGGCGGGGAGGGGAGGCCAGGCCCGGACCGGAGCACCGCCGGCCCCCCCGCCCCCTCGTTTTAGGAAGGGGAAAGGATGGATGCGTTCACCCTAAAACCTGTTTTAAACAGTAAGGCCATTGCTATGGAGCAAAGCATTGCGGCTCGATAACTGGACAGACTGCGGTCCTTCAGGCACCATGACTACCACAACAGTCACTGCTGTTACTGAAGGCAACATTTTCTGCCAAATAAACAATCGGTATTTTGTTGCACTTCTCTATGCACAGTCAGGATATTAAAAGTGATGGTTCCCACAGCAACTGTCGCTCATCGCTGGTGCACCGAGTGTGGTTATGGGGATGTGAAATGCTGAGTTTTTCCTACATGTGAAGATGAGTCATGCATTGAAATGGAGCTGTATTTGTATCACTGGAAAGAGCTTAAAGTTCACATGCTTTACGAGTTAAAAATACATTTGTCACTTTACATAACATAATGGCATCCTGAGTTCTGGCGGTTAGGAAAATAATTAAAAGGGCTAATGAGTCCTTTCTCCAAGGGATAAAAAGTAGTTCAACTTAGCAGGATGCAGATCTGCAGTGTATCGCCATGTGATGTGACGCTAGAGCTATTCTGCCTCAGGTTTCCCTTCCAGGCTTTCAGCAGTTCAGCTACTGAAGGGCCTGGTCCCCTGATTCAGTTCACCTATTCTGGGCTAATCAAATCCTAGAGGAGCACAGCTATTTCCAACCTTTCCTTCTCAGGTTTGGCTTCCAGCCTTCTTAGGCTTTGCACCACCTCCCACTGTGGCAATCTCAGCGAAATGTATATGTAACGGTAAGCTCCCAGGTTGCAAACCTTCAATAATGCTGTTCTGTAGTCAGCAGCTTGCTCTTATTTTCCTTCCTACGGCTCCTGTTTTGTTTGTTTGTCCTGGATGGTAATTTCCTTCTTTTTGCAACAGGTCACTGCAGTCCTCTTCCCAGCTCACAGTCACTGGGGGCCAGACCCTTCAGAAAACTTCTAAATCTCTCAGCTCTCTTCTGTATTTCATAATTCGAGAAATACACTTGCTTACAATGATTTGTAGCTCCTATTCCCAGCCCTGCTTCTGATCTTTCCATGTAATTCTTACGCAAAAGTCTACAGCTGACCAAAGCAAACAGAAGCTAAACGGCTAGCACATTAAAGCTAGCAGAAGGCAATTTATGGCCCTATTCTGGGAAATATTAAATGTTGCAAAAATTCCAAACAGGTGTCTACTTAAGGGGTTGCTATTTTTTACAGTGTGTCAGAAGCAAGGAATTTAATTAAGAAATTATGACTCTCTCTGTTAGAAGAATGAGTTTCTATGAAATAAGCTTTGTGTGGAAAGAAAGGAGGAAAGATGAGGGAATAAGACAGGATTCTTCTGTGTGAAGTTAGCTGGTTCTACAGGTCTCAGTTACGAACAGTCTCCCACTGAGAAGAGTTCAACAGTAGGATACAAAACACTTTTTTCAAGTCACTGAAACAGTATCTTACTGAAAGGTATGCTTGTTTGGGTTCACTACTCAATATTGTCTATATATGTTCTATGCAAAGTTCACCATTTTACCAGCAACCAGTAGTAAGTTTAAAGAGGGCAAAGACCTTAAAAATCCAGTGTGATTCACAGTTAATAAGGCCTTACACTACCCTTCTGCTAATTTCACCCACCATAAACTCCGAAAAAGCCTTTCCAGCACCAGCCCAAGTATCAAATAGCCTCACTGTACACAAGGATGACCACAGCTGAGGAACAAAACCCAAATATAATCCTTTGCTTTTTGTGTTCATTTTTTGTGTTAGAAAGGCTCTCTGACAACAAAGCATATCTCTATCCCAGGCAAAACACGAATATCATATGCAGAAAATCCTTAAAACCAGTGACAAAGACAGTATTTCTCAATACCTAAAAGTCTTTGCAACAGAGTGTTTTCACAAGTAATAAGGTGGCAATCTGATACTGTAAGTAACAGCCAAAAGTATCGCCTGCTCTTGTACTAAACTTCTAAATCTCTTCCAGCAGATACCTCCCCTGACTTTGCTTCACTGATGCTTTTTATTCAATGTTTTTCCGACCACACCAGGCAGCCCCAAAGCAGTCTGGTTTGGGTACTGCACTAGTGAAACAACTCAGCTCTAGTGACCCAGTGTGGAGTTTTAGGGGACTGTACCTGCAAACCTGTGTTGGGTGCCCACTCTAAAGTTCCCGCACTTGTAAATCCCAGCCTTTGCAATCCACACGTAGTTTGTACAGAGCCCAAAACATTCATTTGTGCAATATCCTTCTCTTAAGCTGCTTAAGGTTTTACAATTTCTTTGACAAGCTCTGCAGGAGGCACAAGCATACTGGGTCTAGGCGCACATCTTGGAGTTAACAACTAGGTTAACCATTTAGCCCCAACACCTCAGACATCCTAAAGGCAAGCAAGCGCAGTGCGCTTCACCTTGACTACAGCTGTACCCCTGTCTGGCTCTGGGAGCATCTCTCACAATGTCTGCTTTCAAATGCCAGTTTTAGATTTCCCTGGGAATTACATCTTGTATGATCAAAAACTTACACTACGGATGCTGCGGCTTCTCTTTGTGCTCATGGCAGGTTGAGCTGCATTAGAATCCTTTGGAGATACTGATGGAGGACACGCTGACAGGCCCGCTGCAGCTTATTGTGCCAGGGGACATTTTTCATTGAAAAAGACATTTTTATTTATTTATTGATGTTTGCTTTTTGAAGTTTTTAAAAAAACAGTACTATTACAGGATAAGAGTCCACTACGGCAAAAGTGCTTTCATCCTCACAAAAATCCCTAAAACTGTAAATTAAATATTAATCCTGTTTTTACCAAAAATCCCCAACAGCAACAACACAAAACAACTTATTCCAAGAGAGAATTCAGTAGCTCAGCTATGCCTGCCTTGCCCCAAACTAGAACAGTAGCTTATAGGAGAAAATAACCAAACAATAAGGCCCTAATCTTGCAGTATGCTTTGAAGCAGCAGCCCTGTCTCTCTAAGCTAGTGCATTAGCCCTGTGAAGCTTTGTATTTTAGTCAGCATGCAGTTTGGATACGCTGTTCCTGATTTGGTCATGTCTTGGGTATGATGGATACCTGGTTTACACACAGAGAGCACTACTGTTTAAATACAGAAGGTTAATTCTGGCTACCCCACTGCCTTTTTGCCATGCTGTAGCAATTCAATAACAGTAATATTTGGGACCAAAGACATTTCAGACTTTCAAATATTTCATTTCTAAACAAAAATGAAATATCTGAATTTGCTGTCATCTGGAGACCTAGGAAAGCTGACGTCATCAAATGTTTTTTGAGGGGTGGCATATTTTGCAGGAGTGATACTTACCTGAACGCTACAGTTACCTGAGTTTGTTTATATACAAAAGTGATTGGCACAGAGGTTAGTCCTTTGATAGCAATGTCTTGTGGAAATCAGTATCAGAAAATACCACCATCAGCTGAAAATATAGTGACTTGTTTTTCTGAAACATTGCTTCCTCTGAGTAACAGCTATATATTTTTTCTGGTGTTAAGAAAAGTCCACTCTCTGGGATGCATTATATGGATGTATAGATGTTAGGCTGTATGTCAGGTTGATGTGAGGACACAGCTTTCTCTGACTGTGTGGTTGCAACAACGTTATTAAATCTCTCCGGAAGTTCTTCAGAAACTGCGTCTGTGATATTAAAAGAAAGAAAGGGTAGTTCTACAGAACAGTATTGTGATATGAAGGAGAAGAAAAGAAGCTTCTTGTCAGAGTTTTAGTCTGTCATGTACACAGTGGTCTGAAACAGAGACTATATACATGTTTTTTTGCCTGTCTTTCAGTTCTGCTCTGGAGGTGTCTGTCTCAGACTTCTCAAAAAGAGGAAAAAAAAAGAAATAAAATCAAAGCCACAACAGAAAGTTCATCATGCTCTTGTGTGTTGTTGCTTTCAGAAATTGGTGTGCCCTACTCAAATAACGAGATGGCCCATCTAAACAAGGAATAGATGCTTATTATTATTAATGTTTGTTCAGTCGCATGCTATTTCTTACATTACAACACAGAGTTAAGGGTCAGAGATGGCCTTATGGCCACGCAGCAGCCAGAGAGGCAACTTACTTTGTCTTTCACACCAAACTTATAGTGAAGGTAAATCTAGTCTCCAGGCACACAGACCTCTCTCAAGAGTTATGATTTTGGATGTCATTTTACATTTACAGCAACTCTACAAAATTTTGGAAATGTCCAATGGTACCGCTGAAGCAGTGTAACTTAACCTCAGTGGAAAGGGGACTCTGGCCACCTGGCTTCTCAAACACACGTTTATCAGTAGATGGTGCTGTTGTGTTAGTGAACTTTCCTCAGGGACTAATTTGTGCTCGATTTCTCGATTTTCTTGCCTCCCTGATTTTATCGTGCGCTTTCTTTGGTACCTTTGATAACTAAATCCTATCACTCAACGATATCGCTCAACAATGTTTCCTGTAACTGCCTCTGCAATGTCCTAATTCGTCAACACTGAGCCCTGAAGAGCCATTTATATCAGTATAGACTGGGTTTAAACAACCAACTTGTTGGAATGGCAGCAATTTATACTGACTGTGCACAGGTAACCAACTGCACAAGGCCTGGGTTGTTGGCAAATTGGGCACACCATTCCGTTTCCTACTTAGGGCATTACCATGTGCATGAGGAATGCCAACAGGGGGCAAAACGTTCAGGTAGAGCGATGAAGTACTACTGAACAGTTCTGAGTTAAAACCAATCGCTAATTTTGTAGATAAAATAGCCCAGACATTAGCCCAAATATATTTTTGAGGTGGACCCCTAAAAAAGTTTCCAATGAAAATGAAAACTCCTTTCATTAATTCTCATATACATTAGAGACTTCAATTTAACAGTCATCTTTCAGGGTCCTGTAGGACTCCTGAAAAGAGCGAAGCATCTAATGACTGCAAGTGGAAAACCACTGCATCAAAATGCAATGCATACTGAACAACATAGTGTCTGCACTGGTGTGAACACCTGTGCGGCTTCCACAGAGCAGAAATAGAGAGCTGCCAACTGAGACCTGTTTCTGCATGGGATGTTTCCGCTGTGCAGTTCTTCCCATTGCTTTTCTGCTCCGGAGATACAAATGGCTACTCAAACAACAGCACAGAGCCTGCACACAAAGGCTTTTCCAGAAGATCACTAGGTGGAGTCCAATTCTAAGTAAAAAAAAAAAAAAAGTAAAGATAGCTTCTCAGTGTCTATGCTGGGCTGCAGCACTCCTGCGTTATGGCACACTACAGCTATGATCTCAGCGTCCCCTCCAATACCTTCTGAATGTGCAGGTTAACTACAGTTTGAAGGAAACAGCAGCCACTTCCTACTCTCCAGTCCAGTCCTGTTCAAATCCATTGTGCTGCTGCACCACCGACATAATAACAGATTTTAAATAATGCAGAGCTTAGGTCTGAAGGAGCTCATGCATGCAGGCGTCTCCCCACAACCCTGTGCCAGAACTGCAAAGGTAAGCCTTCGAATATCTTCTGACTGTTGCGCTTGCTGTGCACAGAAAGGGTGAGGACCGAAATTCCCCCCTCCCCTCCTATCCCCTCGCCTCTCCTGTGAATTTACACGTATTCAGATGAAGTGTCAGCTGAAGTCCATCTGAAGATCAGAAGCAAACTGGTCAAGGCCTGCATGCATGGTGACATTCCCCATCCCTCCAGATACTTGGATGGCCCTCAGCACCCCTCTCTTTGAAAAGCTTAGTATTATTAGTAGCGCTCATTACTGCACTGTCCCTGATGTAGTGAAGACAATGCATGGAAGCATGCAGAAGGCCAGCTGGCTGCTAAATGAAACAGCAGGGCATTAAAGGCCGAGTCAGGAGCTGAGCATAGGCTTCCAGCTTTTAGGCTCATGTCCTGCCCATGAGAACATCCTTCTAACATTACCATCTTCCCCTCCCTTCATGGCCCCATCCACTTTGGTTCTGAAGAGCATGATGATTACTAATATTTTAAAATATTCAATCTACTTCAATGGAGGTGACGGACAGCCCACTCTCACATTCTCTCTTATCTCTGGTATGCGAAGAGGTGGTTACTTGTGGCAGGAAAAGAATGATCGAGCTTTTGTTATAAAGCATTTAAAAAGAAAAGGTTCAATATCCCTAAAAGTAACTGAAATAATTCCTCCTGTGTCCCCCAATTTTAACTTGACAAAGATCTATAAATGCAGGACAAAATGGTGGTGGGACAACCCTTTCCAGGAGACTTGGCCAAGCTGAAATCCAAATTCCTTTCCAGGAGACTTGGCCAAGCTGAAATCCAAATTCACAGGGCATTCCCAGATGCCCAAGACATGGGGCCACCTCGTGCAGCGTGACAACCAGGTTTTCGCTGCCCAGACTACAAGATGCTACAGCACACTGTCCTCTGTGTTCCACTGGAGCATGACCCATCCCCTGCCAGCGTGGGCCGGCAGGGAGGGCAGGGGCAGCCGAGGGGTGGCTTCACCCCCCGGGGCCCGTGCCGCTTCCGTGGGGCCTTGTTGCGTCCCAGGGAATAGCCTGGCCTCTAGGTGCTCCAGCCCCACGGCCCGCCACCTCCCTCAGCCCCCAAGCGCACAAATGCTCCTGCAACCTTGACAGACGCCGCCAGCTTGGGGAGAACACAGAAACGCCAGCAGGGCGTTCAAACTAGATTTCAAGAACTACAAATGAAAACAGTAACTGCCAATAGAAAGTAAAAGCAAAAGGAAAGGCATAAAAATGAATACGCAGAAATAAATGAACGCTGCAAACGAACTGCAGGGCGACGCGGGGAGCGCATCANGTGAATACAATGCGATTCCAGGAATCCCTCGCTTCCTGGAACAGATTAAAAGGGGCAAACAAAAGATTACTTAGTAGGTTGTGGGTTGTTTTTTTTTTTTTTTTCCTCTTCTCGGAGCTTCATTACTTCTGGAGTTCGTGTAAGAGCAGGTTGCTGCCGAGCCGGCTCCCTCCCCCCAGGCATTCGGGGGGATATTATTTATTGGTGTCTATTTATTATTATCTCAGAGTGCTCTGAATATTTTTTCTAAAAGATTGCTCTGAAGGAAGATTATTTTCTCTTTCGGTATAAGTAATTTTCCTTTTCCCTGGTTATTTTTAAAACTTTTTTTTGTCGGTGTTTTCTGAAAAGCAGAACAAGAATACATTTTTATTTTCTAAAGCACTGAGAGTGCACACGCTTTCCTGGCCAAAGTTCCTAAACAATCCACAAAGTCTTTCTCGGACAGCCTGATTAACCTTCTGCTGGCTTTTTCTGTGTCTGAAACGCAACCTACTGTGGAAGGGGTTTGCTGGGACTTTCCAGGCTTCTCGCACCGTGAAGCCCTAACTAGAGGCTGGAACTAGATCGCTCCGCCAGGGAGGCAAAGAAAAAGGAGACGAGAAGAAAAAAAGAGAAGAGAAGAAAGCATTTCCCACCTTCTTGACTTCATGCTTTTCCCTTGGTCCAGGAGTGACATGATCCTCTGTGTTCAGGGGTAAGACACTTTGCAGCCTTCTTTTAAAAGCCGTGGCTTGATAATTGTAATTAGTAAGATTCTCTGGGACAGTTTTTCAGCTCGTGTGAGTTGCCATGTGTGATTGTAACGGAACGGGAATGACTTACGCTGGCCGAGTCCTAAGTTGTCATTGTGTGTTCTATGTGTCTGCTTGTTGGATTCCATGGACAAAATCACAGCAGCATAAAGTACTCCTGATTTCCCTGTTTTCTGTTGCTGAAAAACTACATGTTATACAAAGTCTTTGCGGGAGTAAAACAATAGTAAAAACTCGGAGCATGTTGTTCAGTGGTGCGTGTGCAGCACCAGCAGGGACACAAACTCAGGACCATAGGTCTTTCTCTCTAACGTCCCGGTGGAAACGAACTGCTTACAGGGAAAAATGTCCCCAGACTTCAGATGTTTTTGTCTATTTCTAAGTAAATATTTATGCTAAACACATCATTTCCTCTTCAAATTTTTTTTATGGGTAAGATGAAATGTATGTACATGTATACAGACTTATGCATACACAGCATTCTGTAGAATGAAGGCCATAGGGGGTACATATGTAGTTGTACCAACATTGTCAATAAAACAGGTAACATCCAAGTCCCATCTCTGGTACCGATGTCTGGTACTGGTGTGTTGGCACTTCAGTGTCTGTATGATCAGCTCAGGTCATCAACATGTGTAAACACCTGGTCTGCAGGAATTTTTACACAGGCTGCATATTTGGAAACTGTCAGCATTTGTTTCAGCCCAAGCCGTAATGTCAGTATTACCCATCCCTCCTGCCCCCAGTGGGTTTTCCTCAGAGGCAATGCATTTGCCTTGTCTGCTTTAAAAGACTAAAGCGCGGGGATTTTTCTGCCATTTTCCCCCAAAATCTGTTCCACAGACAAGTGGAGCTCATGTTTACGAATACTTTCCTACTACTCAAGTGGGTTTGGTTTTGTTATCATTTTCAGTCTACTGCTGCAGTTCCTACAGCCACGGCAAAGGGAATTAATTTTTCAACTTTGGCTTTGTGAATCCCTTATCTGAAGCTTTTCTCCAGGGTTAACATAACCAGAGCTGCTGCTTCCCTTCACCCACTAAGAACTTGTGTAGCCAGATGTGTAGATGGTTGTCTCTTAATTTCTTTTTTTTTTTTTTATGACCTTTTATTGCTCACTTTTCATTATCCTCTAGGATTTCATATATCCTGGACTCCATACACCTTCCTATTCAGACCAGGCTCCCATGGGACACAGCTCAATGGACGGAAGAGCAGCTCAAGAGACTTTTTCTTGTGCTATTTGTACTGTGTTACAAAGTTTAGCTTATCAGCAAAGTAACTGCAAAGCTAACACCAAATGGTATCAGACGTGTCTGATTCTCTTGCACTTTCTTGGCTTTCCATGGCTTTTTGAAATGCTAATTGCCAAAGCACAGGGAAGTTCATTTGCTGTTTCTTTCGAGACTCCACATAGGCTACCAGCTAGACATGCCAAACTTTATATATTTGTTTTCTTCCTCATCGCAGCTGTTGTACTAACACTTTACTCTGTTCAGTTCTGATCCTCCATATGTCTCTCCTCTACTTTCTTCCTTACAAACACTAATTATTTTCAAATACTTACTTTGCCCCATTAAAGGGCTGTAACACCCTCTTTGCACAGCGTGAACTATTATATTAGTACAGAGAAGGATATGGTTTATAGTCCTCCTTGCTCAAAAAGGAGGGAAATGGAGACTCAGGAATCTCCCTTCCCCAAGAAGGCAGGTAGCTAGACATCTGTGAAGACCATGACATTAAGAGGGAGACATCCAAAGATCTTTAAAAATGCAGCCTTCAACATCTACAAATGTAGCTCAGGTGGGACTTAAAAGAGAACTTGGAGGTTTCCCAACAGTGATCTCCACATATGAAAGTATATTCAGATCCACTGTTCTGTGAAAGCCACTGAAAACACAGTCTCTGTGATCAAGGGTGCCTGGTGAAGATGAGGGCCAGCAATCACTTTTATTAGGTTTGGCTTCCTAATGATGAATAGAAATTAAGAAATGAGGATCAAATGCCACAAATGGCAAGTACATATCCTGCTTCTGAAATGTGATTTGACATATGGAAAAAGGAAGAATGTCCTTTTCTAAATACCAACAGAATAGTGGGGTTTTGCCATGTATTGTAGGGGCAAGAAGTGTCTCTCTGTAGATTCAATTTTAGCAGTGGTTTTACAAAAACCTTCCTCCAAACCTCTGTGATTTTATTAGAAATGCAGAGTCATGGAACCGATCGTGGCGTTCTCAAATAACTGTGAAGTTGTTTTCAGGTTATCTCTAATCTACTTTTCCCCAAAATCTCTTCTTCCTGCTCCCCGTCCCATACCTGAGACTCAGAAGTTTGAGAAGGTGAAGTGCAGCTATGATCAGGTGCAGGGCAGTTTATAACACATTTATGTATGTACCTAAAGTTTCACTGTTCACATAAAGCATTGAGAAGGAGGAAGATTGGAAGGGAAGTGCTTATGACGTCAGAGTCTCCTTCCGCTTCTCTCTTCAGTGATGTCAGAGGAGGTGGCTGCTGCCTTTGCAATCACCATCAGCTCCAGTGGTGCTGTGATGGTCTCACAGCAGGGGACTGTGTTGTATTTCTCTGGAAACTCAGCCATCTTTTATGTTAAATGAAAGAATGTCTCAAGCAAGTGAGTGCATGTGGGTGATATAACGCAGGACATGCAGCAGTACAGGGCACATGAAGGCAAAGAGCCTAGAAGAAAAGACAGAAATTTACATTTTTGCTCGGGAGATTGCCTGGGAATGAAGACTTCCCTGGCCCCCAACATCCATCCTCTCCCTGGAGCTCTGCCTTCCTTTAGGAATCTCCATGCTGCAGGGAAGGAGCACCCATGGCCCATGAGAGCTCCAGGCTTTGTGAAACTGCACTTAGATGCTGAATGGCTACACCAATGCTCTCTTTAGGCCACAGAGGGATTAATGTTCATAGCAGCCCAGTCATGGCAGAACCTCCTACCGCTGTAATCCTGCAGGGATTACAGTTGCACTGAGATCTCTGTTGTGCTGTTGAACACTAGGGTTTGTGTAGTGCACAGGCTTGGCTAAAACAAGAATTGCTGTTATTGTACTACAAGATCAGCTCACCCTGAGTTCTAACAGACACATTTAGGATCAGGTCAACCTTGAGCAGAAAGCGGGTGGGACAAAACCCAAGCTATTCCCCATTCTGCTTCTAATTATATTACAGTAAATGACTAAGAAACCCACTGGCAGAAAAAGAAATGCTCCAGTGTTGTAATGATATAGGTGAAGCTGTAATGCTGCTATGAACCTTATTGCCTCTGAAACTACATATTAAAAGGCAACATCTAAAAACACCAGGATTCAAATCAACCTAAATTGCAAGACAGGCCACCTTTTGCAAGGCAAAAGAGGCCAACTCTCTCTCCCTGTTTCTAAGGGCTCATCTTTAGCTGTGTAGTTTTCCCCCCTTGCCTCTCTGTTTGAAACATAATCATATTGAGGATCTGTTTACAAAATACAACATGTTGTAGTACAACTTAGCATGCACTGAACAGACACTGTGACCTATTTCCAGGCAAGGAAAAATAGCAGAGTATGTCCTTTATTTCAGACCGCAGCCTTTGCTGGCGGAGGAAAAGATCAGGAGACTGTCACTCAGGGGCGTTGTGGTGGATTTGTCAGAGCCGATCATGCAGCCTCTCCCAGTTATGGCCTTCCAGGAGGAGTCCACGCCTGCCTTTACAGCACCAGTTCCAGACAGCAACCCACCTCAGACGCGAGACCCTGAAGAAGACCTTCTGTGCATTGCAAAAACCTTCTCCTACCTGCGAGAATCTGGTAAGGCTCAACTCACAAAGTCAAGGGGTCAGAGGGCTACAGGGAGCAGGGAGCCAACTCCGCAATCTGATCTCCAGGGAGAATCTCTTGATCCCACTTCAGATAGGAACCTGGTCCTGTCACAGCCATGGCCGACTCTTGTGGATGCAGCAAGTGTATTTTCAGTCTCTACAAACTTGTATCATGAAGTAATTTATTACTAGTGTAAGAAAAAACTTTGTCTTTTATAACTGAATCAGGAGAAAGAATTGCAAAAAGGCCCCTCTTTCTCTGTAAACTGCAGTAGCTGCAAAAGTAGTTGTCCCCATCCCAAGCCCCAGCACAGCAATGACAAGCATAGGTAGGAAACCATGGCTACTTCCCAAGCCCTGAACTCAGTGGGCTTCAAGGCTTCTCTAAATACGCTGCCAGTCCTTTAATATGTTCTCTCCCTAACAAGTTATTTCTGGGATGCTTTTCCAGGTTGGTACTGGGGATCTATCACTGCCAGTGAGGCCAAGCAGCATCTCCAGAAGATGCCTGAGGGCACCTTCCTGGTACGGGACAGCACCCACCCCAGCTACCTGTTCACACTCTCTGTCAAGACAAATCGAGGTCCCACCAATGTACGCATCGAATATGCTGACAGCAAGTTCCGGCTAGACTCAAATTACTTGTCCAAACCTCGCATCCTGGCCTTCCCAGATGTGGTCAGTCTTATCCAGCATTATGTCATATCCTGCACAATGGAAAGCAAGAATGAGGCTCCTTACCCACCTCCACCTCCTCTACCTCCCATGCAAAAAGAGTTGGCAGCAGCTGCAGTACACTTGAAACTTATCCGGCCACTCAGCCGCAAAGACAACATCCCCAGTCTACAGCACCTGTGCCGGCTACGGATTAACAAGTCTACAGCTGACGTGGACCAGCTCCCTCTACCTAGACGGATGGGGGACTATTTGAAGCAATACCCTTTCCAACTTTGAAGCATGGCCATTATATCTCAGGCATGACAGACAGGGACAGAAATAAGAGAACTTTGTGTCTTTGTCCCGCTAAAGCGTGGCATCAGGTGGGCACAGTAAAGACGTGATTATCAGCAGAGACTGCATCCATCTTTCCTCTCCCCTTCTCTCTAAATCCATTCCAGCGCCAGGGAGGAGTTGGTTGTATTAGTGAACAATGGGACACAATCTGAGCTCTGAACCGCAGGCCACGCTGATAGCGGCTCTGAGAAAGTGCTGTAGGCATGTGCACACTACTTGAATTTCAGAGTTGCTGTGACACCGGAAATGTTAACATTGTTATTTTTGCTATTTATTTCCATGGCAGTTTCTCTCCTCGTGGTATTTTAAAAGCACCTTTTACTTTATTGGATTTTTTTTTCTTTTTCTTTTGTGAAATTATAGATAGAAAAAAGGCTCCCAGCCAACTGGCAGCCAAAAATCTGTGGGAATTTGGATTTGGATTCACATCCAAATAGTACCAGTTTGAGCCTGTCCCTGTAACAGGTCACAGAAGTCCATATCCAAGCTCCCCCAGACTTGTAGGGTAGGTGGGACTCAGATGACTGTATCTAGACCCACCTCTACAGAGGGAAAAAATATTTTTTTTGTTCCTTAGCTACAGGGGGCTGGGTATCATAAGCTCAAAGCACACTGGTAGCAGCTTGTGCATCTCCCAGAGATGCATGCTGCATCATAGGTTGTGGACAGGAGACTTCTTTGAGGAGGCCCTTCTTCCTTGAGAGCTCTAAGCAGAGATTCTGGATATTGAGCTTGGGCCAAGGAGCACTCATTCCTTTTATTTTTTTTTTTCCATCTTCCCCATCTCCAAAGGAAGTTTATGACAAACCATTTAGAAACAAGTAATCAGAAACCCAACTTTCTTATTTGCAGGCAGAGGGATTTGGTTTCAGAGCACTCTGCATTTGACTTGCATTTTGAAAGTGCTGTTCTCTGACATTGCCCTTGCCTGGCGAGACGTGGGACAAGAACGAGGTCTCATTGACCAGGGGTTCAGAGACAGCTCTGCTGAGCTGCATCAAAGACACACACAACTTCAGGATATTTATTTATTTATTTATGGGGGTAACAAGCTAGAAGCACCTCGGTAGAAAGAGCTGTCCTTCCCTGTCTGCTAACACAACGCCAAACTGCCAGTCACTCTGCTTCTGTCAGCATTATTCACAAGCCACATGGCTTCAATCAGAGCTAGGCTCTAGCACACACTGGAAACCACAATTCAACTTTTCTGTTTGCCAAAGTCCAGTCCTCTCCTCTCCCTTTCTCCAAGTTGCACATTTGTTATCCTTAATTAGATTTTTTTGTTCTGGATTTAGTTCTTGTACCCCATCCCTTTCACACCCCTGCAAATGAAGCACAATGGTTCTCCCTTGCTCTTTTGCAGATAGGAGGGATAAACAGCAGATGGAATCTGCCGCAAAACAAGCATGAACAGAGAAGTTGCCCCTTCCTCTTCATTCGCATAATCCCAGCCCGTAGGAGCCAGTCCATGCCACTGAGTGAGAGTAGAGAAGGGAACAGACAGGTCTAAAGATACTATCTTTTGGCTTCTTTTGCCCCTAAGACCTCGTAACTTGACCAAGCATGAACCAATGCTAAGGATCCTAGCTATACCTGAGGGTTGAGAGGGGAGGTGGAAAAGGATGAGATGGTGACCCAGGAGACAAGCTCAAAAAATGTGTGGAGTTTATTCCACCCTGACTTAAAGCTGCCCAAAGGAACAAGATGGCCTGATGTGCTTAGTCAGTGTCCTTTTTTTCCCCCTCCACATTTATACAAGTTTGTGCTCTTGAAAGCTTTGTTTTTGATACTTTGATGATTGACAGTGTGCATGTGTGATGTCAGGTTTGCTTTTTATTATATCCTTCCCCCTTGCCTCAAATGGCAGCAACCATGGGAAGGTACTGAATGAGAAGGAAAACTTAGAAGAGAAAACAAAAAAGAAAACCTTTTTTTTTAAAAAAAAAAAATATAAACCATAAACCACTAAAAAGGCTTCCTTTTATCCAAACACCTCTATCTGCCTGAGGACACTGGGAACAAGGAAACCACAGCTCTTCAAGGAGCAGCAGTGATCTCAGGAAGACCACATGGCTCTGCTACAGGCTTGGTATCTACAGCATGTGAAAAATCAGTTTGAGAAATGTACAGCAGGAAAGGTCAAGTTGTTCAGCTCTCTGAAACTTGCTCCTACTTGATCTTTTCTCTGTTAGGGGTAATGAGGAAATCAAGCTTGCAGGTTTGACCTCATTGCCCCAAAAGAGTCCAGCTAAAATGGCAGAAGCAGGTAACAGGAATGAATGCTTAGTTAATCCCCCAGCATGACAATGCAGAGGCTAAGCTGAAGGCTGTAAGCTCATATGGGCAGGGACCATCTCTGTTACACGTTTGTTCCGCATCTAGCACAGTGGGGTTCTCTAGGTGCTACTGCAATACAAAGAATAAACAATACTGTTACTCCAAAAAGTCAATTTCATTTATCTTGAGACAGTTTGTTATTTGACTTGGATTTTAAATAAACATTTTAAATATATTTTAAAGCCACTCGATGTAGAATTCTTTGGTAAAATCCAAATGGATTAATACATTTCCTATTGAGAGAAATTCTCCCCAAGAAGACCAGACAAACTCTTGACTATTTTTTTCAAACAAGACACAAAAAATTAACAAAAAGTAAAGCCCTTCAGATACTGGGAGAGTTAACACCAAAATCGTCGTCAGTGTGGGCCTGGTTTCTACTGCATGCAGACAATCAGCAGCAGACCCCAAGTCCCAAGTTACCAAGAGCTTAAGGGACATTCTTTAATGATATAGAAAAACACGGGAATAATTTTTGTGTTGCTTCTCTGTGCCATAGAAAACCATTACAATCTAGGGTAAAGGAGATGGAACGTAAGTGGAAGTTTGGCAGCTTGTTTACAACAGTCTTCAAGTTGGCCCCAAACAAAATTTCTGCTCACAGTAGTGTTGAAGGATGAGTTCATGCAAGGCAGACCATGCTTTAGATGCGAGACTCATGGCATCACCTTTTTCTGCATGTTCTGCTGTTGCTGGGACTCAGTCTCCCCATCTTTGCAGTTGGGCCCAGCACCCTTTCCCTTCTCATCACCTCACACACCAGACACAGCAGGCGGGTAAATCACCAGGGAGCTGGATATGCCCTGTGGTGTCAGAGGAAGACAGAGGCCACCCCATCTGTCCTGCCTCTGTGAAATGCAGGGAGTATACTGAGGGAACCCCACTACTGGCATGTGACTCCACTGTGGCCCCTTTGCACTAACTTCCCAAGAGAGATGCTCATGGCACAGTCCCCCCATCCTGCCCAAAGTAAGGCACAGCATCCTCTTAACCACTGGAAGCAATAAAACATGCTCAGAAGACAACAGAAGCCCAACTAGTTCCTCTCCGTCATCCTCCCTTTCTGAATCTACTGGCTTCAAAGTTCAAAATACTGCTTTAAAGTATTCCTGAAGCAAGTGCTGTCCTTTCTATGCCAGTCATCCACTAGCAAACATTGTTTCCACCACCTCATCAACATGAGTCCTTGGGTAGATTTCCATTGCACACCAACCAGGAAATGTTGGCAACAGAATAATCTGCTCAAGTTTAAGTTGTTAAACTGAAACAATCACGTCCCTCCTGGTTTTATGGGAAATGTGGAAAGCAAGCTAGACAGGGTAGAAACAAAGTTAATCAAACAATAAACAATAAAAGTTAAGTGGAAAAATTAAAACAAAAGGAAGAAAAAGCTGCATCCATCTTTAAAAGGGAACTTTGAAAACCCTGGAAAATACTGAAAAGAAAGATGCAGCATTTCTGACACATTATTAAGTACTTTCTTAATTTCTTAGCTGGGCTAACCTCTTTCCCCAGCTACATATATGAAACCCTGCAGCTCCCTTTCCACAGATTGAAGGCAGAAACGATTGGCATGAGTCAAGCCAATACATAATTGCAGTTACACATGGTTTTACTGCATCGGCTGTTATCTTAATGACTCCCACTCCTGCATCTTCAGCACATTTTGTTAAAGCAAACAGGTTTGTGCTCTGAGAACTCCTGCACCAAACCTCCATGCAGACTGAACTGATTTTTACAGTTGAGATCCACATCTCTAGAAACAGGAGCATTTGTGGAAATGCAGACTGACCTTTATAATCACTGAAATACAGCTGCAACACCTCTCCCAGCAACACTTGTATAGTTTGCTGAGCCAATGCATGACACTGGCATGACACATGCTTTGTAGTTTCTGACTACAGAGAGAAACATGGATGTGGAGCCCTCACTTAGGAATCTGAAAAGCAGACTGATAGAAATCCCAGTCCATGACTGAAACCATGCTACCACGGCTCACTGCCACAGCAGAAATACCCTGCAGTTTGTCAGGCACGTATGGTATCATTTTCTGTCTTAAATAAACAGCCTTCTGAAACAGCAACCCATGCAAGAGAAAAATAACCCATTTATGTGCACATGTTCCTATCCTCTCAAACTTACTGAAAGCTTATTCTTTCCCCAGATCCTCTCAAGGGCACAACTTCCCTTAGCCCAAGCCAGATGAACCAGCAAGAAATGAAGTGAATCAGCAGAGTGTATTTAATTCTCTTACAACAGACATGGTCAGGTGTTTCCAGCTATCAACCTATTACATGGCATTTCTAGTCCAAATTCCATTGTCAGTCTTACCTGCTATCTACAAAATTAAGAAAATTAAAATCAAAATTAACTGGACACTGTATGTATGGCTCTTCTGCTCTGCCGAATCACATTTTCATGTTCAAATCTGTCAGAAGCCAATTATCACAGTCCTTTCCTGTCTCTCCCTAACAACTGCTGAAACACTTGCAGTCCTCACGGAAATGCACTGTCCTCTTCCCCACCCCTGAACTCATCAGCAGTCCAAAGGTCTGGAGCATGGGGTAAAGCAATATCCAGCAAAGATGTGCCTGAGCAACTTTGGATGCCAAGTAACATCTTCCAACTCAGTTCCTAGCAGCATTGTCACAACAGCTATGTCATTTTCAGTGAACTCCACCTGTCACTCACAGGAGAAAATCAAAGAAAAAAACACTAGACTAGGCAGCTCTTTATGAAATAAACCAGCCAAAGGTAAAAAATGACATATCATTTAAAGAGATCTGCCCTGTCCTTGGGCAGAAACATTCATCCTTTTGCCTTTTTCTATTCACAGCAACCTAGCATTGAATTTTTAAGAGGGAATACAAGGGAGCCCAGTCCTGCCAGTACTGCCTAATGGCATGACAGCAAAAAGAGGGCTATGCAGTTGCTAAGTGCATTGATAACACATTCAGACGCAGACTAAATTCTTTTGAGACATGTCTATTTTCTGCCCACACCCAGTCCTGCCTTTATTTATTTTTTTTTTTATAATCACAGGTGCCAGAGTGTCAGGGAATAGGAACGCGTGGAGGTGTGGTTTTAGCTGGAGGCTAATGCTGCCTCATGTGAACCCCCTTTTGATCTTCCACTTTCGCTTCCTGAGAAACATGACAATCATGTGGCTTCCACTACGCACTGCACAAACAAGTAAGGCAAGTGGCCTTTGAGAGCAGACATAATGCTTCAACATCAATCAGACATCCATCATCACCTCTTGCTACACATCAAAAAACAAGTTTAAAGAAGAATGACAGGTGGGCCTAGGAATAAAATTAGATTAGAGTTTTTCAGTATTCACATCACATAGACAGATGAGTATACACAAAGACACTCTTCCAAAGTTTAGCAAGAGCATGCTTTTTTTTTTAACTTGAAAAAAAGTTTTTATTGTTCAAAGGAAAAGGCTACTGGTAGGTAAAAAGTAGACCAGACAGGAGAAAAATCATTTTAATGGCTTCACTGTTAGCCTGGGCAGTAAACTTCAGAGGGAAGCTATGAAAAGGATTCCTGTAAATAAAATACAATTTTGGTCTTACATAATAACATAACAGTCTTAACATAATAATTTAGAGGCCTTTTGGATTGGGAAAGGGGAGGGAATACAACAGAGCTTCAGAATTGTAGCTAATATTCATTGAAGAAGAGATTCAACGAAAAAGGAAATTTTACTGCTAATCATCAGTAGCTTCATCCTTGTAGTTTCCTTTTAACCAGCTGTGGTAGTGGTCACAGATGGAGACATGTCATTGGGCTAGATGGCCCACAGGTCAGCTCCACATAAAGCTGGTCTTGCATTCTTGCAAAATCATCATTTGAATAATTTAAATGTAGGAAAGACCAGACCCCAGAGAAAGCAGCCTGCCTCAGCAGAGGAAACTATCCAGTCAGAACCGCTCCCAGTCTGACATACCAACCTAGATTTGCAGAAAAGGGATTCCTTTAGTGAACAGGAACCGCTCTCACCCATTTGCTCCTCCTTCTCAGACCTTACTGGCAAGGGTTTTCTCCTGAATGCCATTACCTCCTAAAAGCAGTGTAACTGCACTTTGCAGCAGCTCAGATTTGAGTTGCAAAAAATAATACAATGTCAGTTTCATAAAAACAGCTATTTTAAGAGAGCACTCTATCTAGACAGGAAAAGCATTTGCTCTAATGTACCCCCATGCAATTACAGTGACAATAAAAACATGAAATAATACTGGCTACTGCAGTATTACATTGCCCAAATGTATAATCAGAGATCTGGTATTTCTCAAAAACCTATGATATAAATATGCCAGTTGGAAGGACAAAGGAAGGGCTGGTCAACCAAAAATCAGTGGCAAAGCTCAACCAGGACTTGAGTTTCTTGGACTCCATCCTGGCAGTCTGCATAACTCCATCATTTGATTGCCTTGATTTGGAAGATGCGCTGCAGCTTTTTGAATTGTGGCTGTCAGAGAAATGCTGCTCTTACTGAAACAGCCCTGCCTGTGAAACCTATAAAACAAAAGGGGCTAAATTGAGGTTCGTTTCCCATTGAGTGTGATGGGGACTCACTTACTTCAGGCCTGAATTTGGTCCACTTATATTCCAGGTTTTATAGACAAGGCTTTTTATCCCTGGTGTAATTCTGACATGAATTTGGGTTTAGAGGAAACCATAACACTGAAGTGCAGCTTACTTAATACAAGAAAAACCTTCATTCACACACTGCCCCACCAACATGCACAAACCCTAACCTGGGCATTTCTTTATTAAAAGCAAAAGGAAAGCTTATCGTGCATTGTATGGTTAGGCTCTGGCTTCACTTCAATTCACCTACAGATATGCCAGTCAGAACATTTGCAATGCCACTTTGGGATGTAAACATGTCCGTGGAAAACTGAACAGACAAACCTGGATTGATTTCAGCAAACTCATTTCACATTGGCTAAGACAGAGCTTTCAGTGATGACAACTCCTAAAAACAACAGATCTGGGTTATATTTGCAACAAAGAGACAGCAAGATCCAATGCTAAGCTCCTGGGGCACCCATCCCATCCAACTGTCCCTTGCTGCTTGTTCTTCGTAGGCTCACTCAATGCAAAACGGCAGAGAGATTTAATAGCTGATCGAAGAGACTGCATGTTCTTTAATGTCAAAACTGTCTCTTCCCCAGAACAGCAATATGGTTTGAAATCTAGTTTACAGAAGGCAGAGCTGTGTTTATACTTGTCAGAAGTTACCCAACTTGGCAACAGTTCTTCCCATCATGCAAGTGTCATCGCAGTCATTGCCAAACACTGCAGAGGCAGAGTTCAAAACACTACCTCCAAGCCTGTAAATATGTTGAAGAAACGTTGCACAGTGCACATGCTATGTGTTTGCACATTTCTGAAAGTGTTAAGTAGTAGTAAAAGGTGTTGTTATGGATTAAAATGTAAATCTGAAAAAGCCTAAAATGTGACCTAATATTATTTCAAGGGAATCTTTTGGAAAAACTCTAACTCTTTTTGAAAATACCTCCTTTTTTTCTAAGCCTTACATTCTTCTAAAACTCTTTGCAATTCACCCCTCTAATTCCCCTCCCTCCAGTCCTGTGCTATGAAAGGCATCCTGGCTGAGAGGCACTGGGCAACATTTTGGAAAGAACACATACAAAATAGCACTGCAAGACTGCTGGAATGGTGTGGATCAGCTGAGGGCTGAACGATCCCCATATGGGGCCAACATATTGTTCTTTTATTTGCAAGAATATTGGCAGTTGAAGACTTCCCTGTGCATACAAAATCTTTTCTTGATGGTAAAATCCTTAGGAACGGGGTTAGTGTGACCTGCCAGACTGCTGACTCAGGGGTATTCAGAAACAGCAGTTCCAAGCAAGAGTGTGCAAATGTCGTAATAACCTCAGTGCTTCAGGATACTGTAAACTAGCTGGGAGGAAGAGTTTGGTCATTAAGGTAGTGAGGAAACACTTTACTGCAGAAGTCGTTGATTCTGTTACCAAGTGAATAGCTGCACTTTCCACTTTCCATGTAGACCACTCAGATGACAACAAACTGGACTGATATGCCACTCCTACAGCTGCCTGTTACTCGATTCAGTCCATCTCTCCTCATCCACACCATTTTCTGTCTGACATACTTGTACACCCTCAGGCTGCATACAACCTTCTAGCTTGGCTCTGGGTTAAGGGAAGAATTTCATTGTGCCTTGCCAATCTGTGTTTTGGGCAGGATGGAGGCCAGATCTGCACACTCCCTAGTATGCAGGTCCTTCTTGTCTGGATGTGCTGTGTGAAGAAGGTACCCAAAGGCTATTATTTTTTTACGTCCCTTAGCTCTCTACTGCCTGGTAAGACACAGCCTCTCTTACCTGAAAAGATGAGCCTTTATTACACAAAACAGTACAAATCAGGCATGCAGCTGAAAACAAAATAACTTATGTTAGTGTTAAGTTACAGTGTGACACAGACTTGTGTAGCAAGTGAAAATGTCCCATGCTGGCTTTTGTTGTTTCCAAACATAGAAGTACATTAGCAGATTTTGACAGAAAATATGCATTGAACATCACGTTGGTATGACTTCTTCACATAAATCTTGGTTTCGAAGGGAGGATCCATCATGACTACTGGAAGGGGAAATACTCCACTCAGTTTTGGATGGGAAGAGAGGCAAGTTCAGATAACCGCTGCCACATGTTATCAATCCAGTCCTACTTGACTAATGAACAATAAAAATAGATATATTATCTTGCCTATGCTTTTTACCCTGTTTGCAGGAGGCAACAAGCAGAAGATTTTATATATTAAAGTTGCAGTTTATTTTGTGTTTTCCTTTTGGCCTATTATCACTCTAATAATCACCTCCTTTGTCTCAGCTTTTAGAAGAATTAGCTGATGGAAGAGCAATACTCCTGTCAAAGAGCTTCTTAAACCAAGGACTATCCTTTCCCTGTGAGCCAAAAGAAGTATTCTCTTCTTATGCTTGATTTAAGGGAAATAGGTAACTGTCAAAGAAGTTGTTTCTTAATTATCTCTTCCCATTCACCCCCACAGCAGCAGCCAGCATCCCTCTTCAGCCTATTACTTAGGTGGAATTAAAACCCCAAAGGCTTACAGCAAATGCTGTATATCCTGTATATATAATTCTTACTGGAGCAAAAAGGGAAGCTCTCAAAGTTCTCTCTGCAGTTATTGACAAAACAAATGACTTAATGAAAAGGGAACATGCTACGGACACTGGTGGATTCTAGGTAGCCCCAGCTATCTCATGTGATGACCCAACAAATACCACATGACATATCTAGCTGAGGTCAACACTCCTCATAGGGTTTACCTTGACCAGCTACAGAGATATAAATATTCTCTGTGCCTTGCTGTTCCAATATGTTTGCTTTTTAAGACAGGCGCTTCAAAAGATGGTATCTCAGAAAAGTATAAAGGAATTTTTTTTTTTTTACCTTTGCTCTTCCTATGGATGATATAATCAGTACAGCAGTGTCTTTTGGAGGCAATTAATTAAATAATTAAAGCCTACAAAAGGAAGCACTTCAAATTACATCAGGGAACACTGATTTTTCATGTATCTTTTGCCTAGTAGAGATGGCTTTTTGATGCAAAGGGAGATGAAGTCAAATGAGACTTATATGTTGTGGTATCAACCAAAGGAAAAAGGGGAAAAAAACAGACCCTTTGCCATCTCTGTCATTAAGGCATTGATGCCAGTTGAAACCATTGCCAAAGAAAGAGCCCAGCTCATTACTGTGGAAGACACTCCCAAAATCATACATGCGTGTTTATGTGTGTGTGTGAAGAATGCTAGTGATCAAATATTGTTCACATAGGCTCTCTTCAGCTTCATCTTCCAGCCCCAGTTTCTAAACTTTGGGATCAGTATGTATGCTGAGATGATTCTGTTAAAAATCAACAACAAACATGTTCTGAAGTCTTACCCCACAGACACAAACCTCTTAACTTGCCCCCTATCCTGAAAGAATCACGTCTATGATACTTCCTAACAGCAACAAGGAAAAGGATGGTGGTACATGGATACTAGCAAACCTATAAGTAGTTAAAGCAATGGAGTCAGTATAGCAAAATAGCAGAGATCAGCAATCTGCATAGAAAGTCTCTGAATATTTTGTTTTAAATTTGATTATTTAAATCTATGAACCCCAGCAACTTTTTTTTTTTTCCTTGTGCACATACACAGAACATAAGAAAAACTGGCAGATACAGGTAGTTTCCTCTCTTGTTCCTCTGATGCAGAGAGATGTTGGGGCTTTGTGTGTTGCATCCATGGCCTCCAGTGGGGAGGCAGGAACTCAGAGGATGAGGACAAAAGGACTGCATGTACGTCTCCTACATGGTACGTGACAGAAGTGCCTGGATGAGCGGAGTTTTCATGTCATTCCTCTTTTCTGTTCCCTGTACTGGTCATCACCTTCCACATCATCAGAAAATATCTGAGTGATACAAAATTATCAGTGGTGACCAGCCTGACCTTGAGACAGACAAAGGCAGCTACAAAATTCAGCTGCTGAGGACAAAGCGGGACTATTAAAGGTACTTCAAACCCTACAGTTACCAAGTAACAATTTAACGTCTGTTTTAAAATGACAGCTCTCCCTGCAGAAAGTAGGTCATTTCTTCAACATGAGATTCAAAACAGACAGACCATAGCTGTGTTCACTTAAACCAGTTATTTGAGCTATCAGGCAGTTTCTATTGCTATCTTAAGCTAAAAGTAATCCTTTGCACCTCATGCAAAATCCTTTGAACAATCCAAGAACAGAGGATGTGTTCAAATTGCTCCTTTATCCCTAGGGACGACACAGGACTACATCAATGCTTCATGTTTGGTCAGTGGATTTACACATGGTGGTGCAGAGACAAGGGCTGCCCATGGGTGTCCTGGGGAGGTCCCTTGGCTGAGGGGCGCAGGGCACCAAACTGAGCTCGAGTCCCCTCGACTTCCTCCTCTGACCTAAAACCTCAGCTTGAATCCTCGCGCAGAGCCGCGGGCCACATGCCCGACTGGGAATCGCCACAACGGGAATGCCCTTTACAAGCAATGGGCAAAAAGCCCATCACCAAAATTAATGCGGCTCTACCCAAGCCTGAAGAATCTCCTGCAGTGCAATTTAAAAACAACCTCAGAAACAATTCTGAAGGAATGATTATGGTCAGTGCACAAAGGGGTTGGTTCTCTGCGCTACCGCCTCCGCTGAGGTCAAACCGATACAAGCAACCTTAACAAAGTCAGGCCCAAAGCTATTCTGTACAAAGGTGACTTTTTCTTGCCCTCTGCAATGCTGCCTCAAATCCTAGCGAGAATGATTTGTAAGTGGCCCACCCTCCCTTCTCCCCAGCACTGCCAGAGAAGAGACCATCAGATTAGTAGAACAATAAAGGCAAAGACAAGTGATTTAACTAAATCTTTTCTCTTGTCCCTAGGGCAATCAACAACATGTCCCCATGCACAGAAAAAAACCCCACATTTCTAAGCCTGGCTTCATAAGCTCGGGAACTAAAGCTGTCTCCTGGGCTCCTAACCATATAAGGTCTTCCCTTAGTCCTTTCCCTCTCAAATGGAAAACACTCCAACTTGACCTCTCGTCCGACAGCTCGCACCCTGTATTTTTATTGGTCTTGCACAAACACAAACACTCTGCTCGCTGAAGTGCTAAATACAGCCCACCCTTTCCCCATCGTGGTGGTGGGTAGCTTGCTGCTGACTGTGATGACTCACAGTTGCTCTTTGGAAACTCATTCTGATTTAGCAGGAGCAGTGTAACATTACAGTACCTGAACAGGTCTGACTCCTCACGTCAGCTGATAAGCTTTTCATGGAAAGTTGGATTCTGTTACTAATTATATCTAGCTACACCCTTCTTATGACAAACACCTATTCCACCCTGTGTTTGCTTGACAGAAGATGACTAAGATGATTTCCTTGGAAAGAAACCAGCTACAAAAAAGCATTTCATTCCTGCTGTCTTCATACGCCATATCTGATTAGTTTCATTTCCCTGTGCTGTTAATGTCGAATACTTTTTTTACATGTACACTTATTTTTTTGAGTCTCCAAAGCAGACCAAAGGAGCTTGGAAAGATCATTTTTTAATTGTACTCAACCTCCGCTCCTTGGAAAAGTACTTTTTGCCTCTTCCATATGGTGCACTAATATTTTGTAACCTGTGCACAATACTTTGGACATGATTTTCCTCCCATGTTGTGGTAAACATGGTGCAGCTCCCAGTTAAGTCACCCAAGCTATGGAAGTGTGCCTGAAAGGAGTGTCACACCCACTATGTGCAGGAGTGACTGCAAACAGCCCAAGAAAAGGCATTGATGTGGGAATGGAGGAGCCAGTGGGTGAAACTCATGTTACTGGGCTGCTCATGCATCCTAAGGCGGGAAATGAAAGCAGAGCCATTTCTTACTTTTCACTAGCCAAGAAGCAGACTTATATTTGCTGCTGGTTGAGCAGGATCCATCCACAGATCAAGCGTAACATCAATAGCAGCATGCCTCCTTCTACTTAAAGTTTGAAGAACCACCAACGGAGGCAAGAAAACAACTTAGATCTTAGTGCCAATGGGGTCTGCAGTCTGACATGATGTTTGCCCTACACTACAGGAGTGGGAATAAATCCTGAGGGGGTTACTTTTCAGGGCAATAGTTTGTCATTCTCAGAGCCTGGCAGAACCTGCAGGAGGATGGCATAACCCTGCACAGTCAGAGTACCTCAAGTCCATGGTTCTGGTCTCAGTTTCAGGCACAATGTATTTAAATAAATTAGGTGAGTTAGTAAGTTACATAAAATCAACCTCTTGGAAGACACTGTGAGAAAACATAGAGCAGCAAGCACACTATAAATCCATGCACTGGCTTAGTGCATTCTGACTTCTTGATAAAGACAAGCTCCTGAACTCAGGGCAGTTGAAGCCATAGGTTCCAAAGGTTTGCTGTCCTCCTGCTTTGCAACACATGGCAATCAAAACTGCTCTCATGCAAAGCAGGTGCCTGCATTTTCCTATACAGCAGTTTCAGTCTGACAGCACCAAAGCAGGAGCACCTTCCCCTGCTTGCTCATGTCTCAGGCTGCACCCAGAGGACACTGCTCTCTGCACTCAAAAGCAAGCAAGCAGGGGTGAAAAGCAACTTCTAGATCTTTCCTTTCCACTGCTGTTCTATTTCCAGATAGTAGCATAGGCAGATTTTTCATTTAATGTTAATTTCCTTAGGCCTCTGCTATAAGGACTGAGGTGGTATTTTTCCCTTCTTCCCTGAATGCCCTCAAACACTAGGAAAAAGGCATTTCATCCAGGTAAAAGTAGATCCAAGCTTGAAGTGACTCTGTAAACATCAGAACATCCGTGGGATGACAATGATCCAAAAGGCGAGAACAGGTCCTATCACCAGGTCAGCCCAGAAGTACAAGCCAAGGAAAAGACCAAATCACAGCTATGAAATTTGCAATTCATGTCTGTTTCTTTAAAAGTAGAGAAGCAAGTACAGTGCAAGTAAAATAGTGAAAGGTGAAGGAAAATATCATACAAATGGAAATACAATCTAGAATTAAAAATCTATAGTGTAAATAAGGAGTGGACAAGTTATCCGCTGAGCTTTTTGGGTCTCCAGAGACAAGAAGGATGCTGATGGCACCCGCAGGGTGCCCTGTGGTACACAGAAAAACCACAGAAGGATGGCCCAGGGCCTTTACCGTGCATGATGCTGCAGGAAGCATTAAGAGCCTACTCATGAAGGACATGATTGAGGCTGTGTGCAGCACTGTCACTCCCTCCATTTCTCTGTCAGGCTGCAGAAAAGAAATTAAATGAGCTCCTAAAACCATGCAGTCTCAGTCAGCCCTCCCCCAGACTGTTGGGTTTCTGTGGAAAGCCCATTGCTCCCCAGGGTCATTTTCATTGCACTTCAGCTCTTCCAGGAACTCAGCCGTGCTGACAGCAGTCCCTCCTTTGCCAGACATCCAATCAGAGCACTAAGGGAGGTTTTTCCAAGGAAGCTAATTGAACATGTTTTATTAAAAAGAAAAAAGAAAGAGAAAAGAAAAATAACCAACATCCACTGTTTTGCTCTACAGGCAAATTCTATGAAACACGGAAAACCCAGAGGGCAAGATGCTAGGCATAGGATCAGCTGGAAATATTATTTAGGGAACCACAGAAAGCTGACGATGAACTTTCCCTGGTGCCTGGAAGGGACACAAGACCCACAACTGGCTTGCACCTTACACCTTGTCAAGGGGCTGTCTTGGGGTGGGGATCAATTCCTGGAAAAGGGGTAAGGTGGCAGTTTTACACACACTTTTCAGTGTGAGCTGTGGGGCAAAAAATTACTCAGAACTCACTATGTGACAGGAATTGCTATTCACTATGCAAACCCATTAGCAGTGATTAGCACACCAAAGTGGTGGAAGTAAGGCCAAGGACACTGAGCACACACTCTTTATTTGTAGAGCTCCAGTTGCCCTCTCTGTACTGTAACAACTTGTAAAGAAACCTATCTTCCTGCTGCACCAAGGTTCTGAAATTAATCCCAACATTACAAGGACATAGAGCACTGCAAGGTTGGGAGAGTCATACTTTGATCTCCTAAGAAGTGCAAGGGTATATACCACTGTGATATACAAGATGACCCCATTCAATCCCATCTATCCTCTTTACAATCCCACTCAGATGTGGAAGGCTATCTCAGCAGGGACCAGAGCACACATGGGCCACGGTTTTATGACCCTGGGGACACATGCTCCCCCAGAGAGCTACACTGCTCTTGGAACCCAAGCTGGTATCACCATGGCCGTGTACTGAATGGACACAGAAGCTCAGATTAGCTCCAGTTTGAGCATCTCTGCATCATGACTTGCTGCAGTGTGCGAACATTTCCCTGGACTTTAAAAAGAAAATAGGTTGCTTATTGCTGTAGGTCACAGGTATGGACATAAAGATGGAGCAGATAGGAAACAAGCTTTGAAACCTCATACATGCCATGGCTGTCACTGCAGTGGCAAGATAAATAGAAATATAGTGACATACCACAGTTATTTATAGCAGTTGGCTTTCTACAGTTTTCACCTGAGATTTTCTAAAGGCTTTATGAAAATGTGCCAAATTCAGCACAGCTGTAATTTTATCATGGCTAGAATTTATTCTTAATCCACATATGGATGCACAAGTCACTAAAGGATATATAGGAATTACTCCATACATCTCTATCCCAAAAAACAAAGAGCAATTCATTATTAGGAAGCATCTCCAGACGACAGTTTGGAACTGGAAGTCAGGAAGGAGTTCACAAGGAATTTAGGGAGGTGAAACATGTTATCCACAAATGTAGGCCTGACAGGATGCAAACATTATTGCTCACTTTTTTACATTATATTGTCTTGGGCTCTTCGACTGTAAGTGCTCATCTCTCCCATCTGAACAGAGGATCTCCAATCCTGTGCAAGCTGAAGGGCTCAGGCACAGCTGAAAGGCAGATAACCATCAAGTTCAAGGAAGAACGGGGTTGAGTCATCTTCTTAAATGTCCCCCTGATACCTTCTATTTATGGGAGTAAATTCACACAAAGGCTCATGTAGCTGCCAGATTAATTAATTCTGCCTAAATTCCTCCAGCAGTTGCAGCTAGAAAACAGTGTTATCAAATTCCTAATATTTCTGAGCAGGAAACACCACAAATGGCCCACTGTAGATGTGGCTGCTCTCCCCAGGAAGACCTAGGAGCAGGGAAGGAGAGCTCAGTGCAAATGTTCTCACTGTAGCAGATTATCCAGCTGCAAAGGCACCAGACCGCACTGCTCTGCGCGTGCTCTCCTCCTCTGGTCTGCAGGCAGCATAGCTGTGTTGCTGGAACACCAACAGGTCTTCCTGCCAAAGTGAGTCATTGGTGGTAGGGTGCAAATCACACAAACACACACCATTTGCATCCAGGCAGTTTTAGAGGCTCAGCATTTCCAGCTATGGGGTTAGTGAGGGCTGCATCAGCTCGGGTTTGGACTCTGCGTTGTGATTTACTGTTATCACAGATGGCTTGCACAGCCTTCAAGCTGCTTAAACATCCCCTTTGGACTGAGAAGCACCAATAAAGACAACTGCTAATGCATTACTCCAGGATACTGTAAGATTCCTAAACCTTTCACACCTGCCTCTGTTCCCTCCAACCTTCTCCCAGATAGTGTCATGCAACAGGAGAATAAACTAACAAGTGAGAAGGCAAACAAATCGGGAGAGATATGCAGTATCAGGAGGGAGTTAATACAATGGCATTAGATCATATTGCAACCATATGGTGCTGTGAATACCTTTGGAAGCTTCCCGTCCACTGCTGAGCAAGAAATCTGCACAGGCTTTCCCCAAACAAAACCCAAGAGCCAGTTTGCAGGGAAAAGCTTCTCCCAATGACAGCACTAATTTCAGATCAGACAGATGTCTCCCATGGCTAACAAAACAAGGAGTCCCATGTCTTCTGCACCCTTCTTAGGTCACCACAGAGACAGGTGCAGTTTTTAGACATTATGTTGCAACTACTCCCACTTCTTTCCAGCTGCTCCAAACTCCCTGCTGTACCAGCCCCTGCTGTCAGCCTGCAGGTTCCATGGAGTCCAGCAAGGATTTTCCACTGCAACTCTTGGCATGACAACATGGCACAGAGAACACCTAAGAGGAGGAAGGGCAAAAGCTGCTTTACTCTAGGAGCCAAAATAGCATGTGACACAATTCAGTTAGCCAAAGTGCTGGGGATAGCCAGTCCAAATTGCAGAGGATACCACCATGCTCAGATTCTCAATCCCGGGCATTGCTCATCACTTGCAAGGAAACTTGCTCAGGCAGGAAATAACTACACATTTAATGTCTGGAAGACAGAAAGTTTCTTTGACAAGACAAAGGAAGTATTATAGCAATGTATCTGTATGTTTAGGGAGGGGCAGGATCTGTTTGCTTTAGGATACCAGTTTCCCATAGGAAAAGCAAGCTGATCATCTTCCTTATCCTTCAGATTAGGTCACAAATTCATAAAAAGTTAACTCATCAATAGCTACTTTGAGGTATCATTGCACAGGTTGTTTAAAAGCTAATGTTGAGACTTATTTCACCTTTTGGAGATGCACATAATAAACACGTTCTGTGCAAACTTCAAGCCATACCTTTCCTAGAGGGAAAGGAAATAGAAAATGCAACAATGGATCAAAAATCACTCAAGACTTCAAGACACTCAAAACAAAAATGATAATTGTTCTACTACTCTACCGCTGATCTGTGATGGCAGCAAGAAGTTTCTGTCATCAAAACCCCCCTCTATCTTGGCAGTAAGCAACATCTGAAATGGAGGTTCTATCCACGTAAACGGTAGCTGCTGACATTGAATATAGCTGAGTGAGTAATGACATGTGGCACCTGCACATATTTATGCCAGCTGCAGCAATGGAAAAGGAGAAGCAATAAAGATTTCTGTTTTTTTAACTTGGTATAGAATTTCTTGGCTTCCCTCAGCTCCATTCTGTCTCTTTGCTGCAGCAAAGCAACAAGTCACAAAACCAAGGAGGAGTCCTGTGTATTTTAAACATGTGCCTGCAGGCAAAAGGAGAATATTTGGTGAAGGGAGAGAAAAACGTAGACATGAAAGAAAAAGCTACTTACACTGTTCTAGCTATTTTCAGGCACAGTGAAGACACCCTAAAAGGCCTGGGAATAACCCCATTAAAGCAAAGCATCTACAAACAATACGAATATTTTGCTCTCCCAGTCCCTCAAGGACTTAGCACAGAAAGGTAACTAAAAAGGAACTGAACCTGTTAGGAATAAAAAGGAAGATTCCAGATGAAGAGTCTACAGGCAGTCTTTGAAAGATGGCTGCTAAGTGTGCACACTCTCATTCATCAGACCCTGCATCAACCACACACCAGCAAAAACTCAGGAGACCATGAAGAAGCTGTGACAAGGAATCACCCTCTACTAAGCATTCACCCTTGTGGTACAAAAGCACAACAGGGGGGAAGCAGCATGTACAGGGAGATGGGCTGAGGGAGGGTGGACTCTGGAGGGCCTGAATTCAGGATTTCAGATGCTTCCCGGTGAGCAAGAAGCGTGCAAGACTCCTTCCATGCCAAAACCAGGAAGGATAGTCTCAGTGCAGCCAGCAGAGCTGCTGCTGCCTGTGGCACCAGGAGATTCCCAGGTTCTGGTTTGGCCACCAAGTGCACACCCCCACCACGCCTTCCTTTCACATACCCCCGATGGCAGCAGTCTCAGCCTGTATCTTCGCAGAGCACATGAAGTTATTGGAGGGAGATTATCCTAGCAGAGCACTGCAACCCTTTTGTTATCTTTCTAGGAAAGAGTGAAGCCTTTTAATCTCCTACAAAAACTAAAAAGCAAATTAAATGTTAATAAAACCTTAATAAAAAGCTACTCTTCTGCATTTTATTTAGTTGTTCATAGAACCCAAATACATCTAATAGCCTAAGAAAATTAAAGACAACGAGGAAGTTGCTAAGGCCTTGATGGAACAGCTACTCCAGCAGCATAATCCTGTGAATCCATTAAGGTTTTTTATACGAAGAGCAAGAACAGCTGCCTCCCCCCCAAAACATGAGCGTATGCTTCTTCCCAAACCAAGGGCATATAGGGGCCAAAAAGATTTTGCTAGCTCTTGTTTTATGAAAATTTCTCCACAGTGGAAAAATACACAGGGGGGCAAAAAAATAAAAGAAACAAGGAAAGGCTCAAAAGCAGTATCAGAAAGTCTGATCAAACACTAGAAGCAGAATCACAATAAATACATGGGAAGAAAGAGATACCCTAGAATGGCATTAAATATAAAAGCAAAGAAACAATCTGCTACGATGTCTAGGGGAAAGCTGACAGCATTAAATGAACAACCCCAGAAGACAACACACTTGCTGGCTGGAGCACAATGTGCCAGAGCTGTGGTTATCAGCTTGAGTCAAAAAAGAGCAGCAACACTCAGGGTCAGAGATGGAACAGAGTTCACAGGACTTTTCAAAGAGTAGGGCTAGACTCGAAATAGTGTGCAGAATGATAATACCCCAATAAAATCCATGGCATTGATGATATCAAGGCCTAAGGGACCCATCTGGTCTGGCCTAGGAGAAGGCCAGAAAATGTGACTCCTTGCCTTCTCTCTTTGAACAATTTGCAGTGGGTTAGACCACCTCTTTCAGGAAAGCAACACTTCCATCTGTGCCCTACACAAAACCAGAAAAAGCAGGCACTATCCACAGCCTGCAGCATTGCTACAGTGACTTATAAATGTACCTTGGAAGCCAATATCCAACTTCAACATTTCCTCTCCTCAAATCTATGGTGATTTGAAGCCAACCCAGTTGCTCTCAGTAACCACATGTTAGAATATGTATTTTA
Source organism: Scopus umbretta (assembly GCA_013400535.1). Classification (NCBI taxonomy): domain Eukaryota; kingdom Metazoa; phylum Chordata; class Aves; order Pelecaniformes; family Scopidae; genus Scopus; species Scopus umbretta. The sequence continues at coordinate 44,699 of VZTL01042963.1, forward strand.
AGTCCAGGGCTGTGAGAAATTCACTCCTCCCAGGCTGCCAGCAGCATGTGAAATAATTTTATCTTGTAAATGGGCAGTAAGAATAACATTAATTTGTCAGTGTCATGCTGACAAATAGTTTGTTTTTCCTTAGAAGCTCTGCAGGGCTTGGGAGAAAAGTTCCCATCGTTTCCTGCTTTGGAAGGAAGGGACATGCAGCAGATCTGAACATGGAACAGGCAAATGACTGGTGGGAGCCACAGCACTGGGAAGCAGAAAGTGCGGGACCGCAGCGCAAGCCAGGCTCAACCTCAATTTGCTGCTTCTTGTTTCATTTACTCAAGGTCATGTGGTTGTGGGAGGTTTCAGGGTCTTGGAATCTCTCTCTGAGCTTCTGGCACCCTCTCCAACTCCTACCAAGGAGATGATGACTGATGGCAGGAAATTTTGACCTTTTAACTCCATATCCCTTTTCTAAATTCCTGTGGTCACTACTGGTAGCTCCTGTGTAGCAAATTCTTTCTCTCTCTCCCCCAAGAAGCCAAACAACTTGCTGTAGTACAGTTCTGAGTGGGGCATAAATCTCTAGGCCCTCATGTCTCTGGTAATCTTCCCAGTCCCATGGCGTGACTCCAGACTTTTGCCCCCTGCCACTGGGGAGCCCCAGGTCACTGGATGAGCTCTTTTGCCATCCTTGGAATGGCAGCGAAAATTCCCTGAAGCGTCCCGTGGGGCCTGGGGCCGCAATTCCCAGAACTGGCGGCTGCTGACTCGGGCGAGCTCTTCCAAGAACCACTGGGCCTTCGCTCACTCCCTGGGGCTGAGAGGACACGGAGAAGAGGGGCAGAGGAGGGGAAGGAAGGGTGAGAGGAAAGAGACCACGTTGTGCAGACCCTTCAGCACTCCTTTTTCATGTGAATCCCAGGAGGATTAATTTTAGCTTACTTTTAAGTGCTGGAAAGCAAAGGATGAGCCCAGCACAGCCTGTCTGGCCTGTCAGCTGGCAGCAGCAGCTCCCACCTCTCCCCCAGCTCCTCTGCCTAGCACTGCCACCCTGCTCCTGCCATACCTCAGGTTCGTTTCCAGTAATTCCAGCTCCTGGATTTGAAAATGACTTTGCAAGAGGTGGCATCCATGCCTAGGTATCACACCAAAAGTCATTTCCAAGTGTCAGCACACATTATACCAGGAAACATCAGGGGTAACAAATATTACGAAGAAGGAAATTTGCCACACAACAGTGAGGTTTAAACTAGGTTGCGCTTAACACAGGCAATCTACACTGGGAATGATCTCCATTACTCAGCTCCCTGTATGGCGGCTGTGTACAAAGGCTGCAGGCTAGTGCAGTCGTGTCATCACACTTCTGACAGTGCAGTCATTTTATGTAACAGCTTTTTGACGTCATGGCTTTCTCAAGCATTCACATGGAGCCACCTCAGCTCCTAACTCTGCTCTAAGCAGCTGTGTGTACAGCCCATCACACACACCTAGCTATAAAATTTATTCCTAGGGAATAGATGTCTACAGTGTAAGCCAGACATGTCTGGGACCAAATTCATTTCTTAGCTAATCACATGCAATTTCTCTTGCTTCAGGAAAACTGTGCCAAGGTGATGGAGAAAGAATTTGGCCCACAGTCCAGCTTTTCCCCAGCACAGCATTTAGCTGTAGACAGACTTAGGGTTTTCAGAATGAAGCTCGCAGAGTACCTGGCTGGAAAACAACAGCCAGAAAAACCTAGAACATGCATGGTGGATGAAAATTAAGAGCTGAAAGAAAGTAAATAAACTAAATGGGTTTCCCTGCTCTGACAGCACACATTTTTCCTTCAATCATCTGCACTGCAATGGAAGGTGATGATATTGCACCATTTACAGAGTTTTTCCTGGCCTGTCCCCAAGGCCACAATACAGTGTGTTTATTTGGTTTTCATAAAGTCAAAGCATACCTGGGTAACACAGAAAGTTTACTATGGACTTTCACCTTCGTGATTGTAAATCAAATGTGACAGTTGCAATGAAAAATATTTACTTCTGTTTACATATAGCGGGGGGCACTTTTGGAAGAGAGAAGGCTTTCAGTCTCACACCACATCCTTCTCAACAGCTTTTTAAAAAAATATTTATTAAGCACAAAAGTAAAAAGAAGAAAATGTCAAGATCTAGACTTGACTTTACAATGTTCCCAGAACACACTGCTGATCCTCTCAAGCCACCGATCAGAGACAAGTTATTCACGCTGATCTGTGCAGAAGAATTCTAGCAATAAGTACTGATCTAGTTGAAGATGTCAGTTAAGCAACCTGATCTAGCTGAAGATGTCCCTGCTCATTGCAGTGGGGTTGGACTAGATGACCTTTAAAAGTCCCTTCCAACCTAAACTATTCTATGATACTGTTTATTACGGATCATATACCTGGGGCTACTGTGCTCATGTGTTATTTTAAACATGTGGGCAGAAGTTGTAGTAAGCAAGTCATGTGCAACACTGCCTTTTCCATGGCAGCCAAAAAAACTCTGGCATGGCTTATCAGCTTACTTTATCTGGAAACCTCAATGGGCTAGAACTTCATGTACTTACACGCCCTGAAGCGTAGTTTGTAAAAACAGGCCATCAAGCATGCATGCTACTCAAAAAGTAGTCTGTCCTACTCTCCACATACCCAAACTCCATGGTCTATTTGGTGACAGCCCTTTTTCTGTTTGTAGTGGACACAGAAACAGCCAGAAATCAAGAGGATCGGGAGCCTGACATTGGTCCTCAACTTGGTCTCACTTTTCCAGAAGGATCAACTGCAAAGAAAACCATCCCTCCCTACCCAAATGGAGAACGACCAGCAAAATTCCACACTCCTGAGATACATCCAGAGGTCAGAACATACCAGATGGGGAAGGACATGAGCTGATGCTCGAGTCCTACCAACACTGTCTCTGGACAAACCTGCACTGGCTTTGAGCCAGCAGCACAACTACAGTGACCACACGGGAATGCAGATTCTGACTTCCCTCAGATCCAAGCCCCCTTCTGACACAGAAAGGGAAGAAGAAAAGACATAATAAAACACACACCAATGTCACCAGAGGCATCATCAAGCTGTCTTTCACAAGTGGTTTTCAAGCTGCAGTCCTCAGAACTTGGGGAGTTTCCATGAATTACTGCTGACATCCATGAAAGATGACTAATTAGAGGAAGCCTAGTGCCAGGAGGACTTTCTGATGGAAAGTTTTGAATTATTCACATTGAAAGTGTTGACAACCAGTAACCTAGGTGATGAGTTGCAAAGAGTTTCTCTGAGCCTTTGAATGCTTTGGGTGGGGGCTGATAGGTGATGCTTTTCCTTATCCCACCTACATACTGAGTTATATTCACTCCGTCCTAATTTAGCTCCTCCTGTTAAATTCCAAGCAGCTTCCTTGAGTAATCATCTCTAAAACTGAGAATACAATACAACAGATCCTAAATTCTTCCCAGATGGCAGATATGTGAAAAGGTTAACCATGTTCTTAAACCACTCTGACTGCAACAACATTACGTAAGTGGGAATCCCTTTTCAAGTGACAGGAGAACAGCATGAAATGAGCTGGGAAACGACTTCAAGGACAAATCTTTGCAAGAAGGCAGCAGCTGGGCCTCCTCAGCTCTACTATGATGAGCCTAGTAGAAACCAACTCATTAAGTATTAATGTATGGTACACGAGGTATAAATATATAATATTTATAATAAGCACACAGCTACATAGAAAATGTCTTACATCTGCTTTTTAAGTTACAGTTGTAACTCAAATGGATATTAAGTTACAGACAATACAGCTAAATTAACTCTCACTCAGGCAAAGCAAGTCAGGGGATTTTACTGATACGAGAGAAAAAAGATGCAGGGAGCACTCCAAGAAAACCAGTTTTAATTTCTATTTAGAAAACCAGCTATTTTTTATCCTTCACTGCAATTCTGCTAGCCAAAACAGTGACGTTTTGAATCCCAGCAGCAAAATACAAGAAAATCAAAGCAGATGTGATTCCAACCCTCCAGGTAATGCAAAACTGCACAAACCCAGTACAATACCCTTTCTCTGTGCATAGAGAGTGTACCATCACTGCTGCCAATTTTCACACACAGCCGTACTCAAGTCTGGGAAATGGTTATCCTTAATTCCTTCTCCACAACTTCAATTGTGCCACTGCTTTCCCTTGCCTACAACAGGACTGCAGAGCTTCCACCTTTTCTCAGAGAATGGCTGATTAGCTGAACAAGACGTTCCTTTCTTACTTCTTTGTTCTGGACGTACTGTTTCTGCAGCCATCAAGATCTAACTGCACAAACTATAAATAATACCTAATCCTCAAGATGGTGATTAAACATGCTCATTATTGCTACAGCATCAGACACCTGCCTCTTACACTATGTCCCACGTGATGGAGGCATAAGAAAGGAAACATCTAGGAGAGAAAAGCAGGTCTGCAATAGGCTTTAGGAACTATCCCCCTGAATTTCCAATGAGCCAGTGAAGAATTTGCCCCCAACACAGCAGATGAAGCTGCTTGCATTTTGACCAGCCCTCCGTAGCCCTGCCAAGGACGGGAAGATGCTGTGAATATTCACTGGAGGTCAAAGTGACCCAAGCTGTACTGTATGCCCAGCAGTTTTCAAAAAAGCTCCCGTACATTTGCACACAATGTAAAGCACAGAAAGGAGTAAGCAGTCTGACATTAGCTGGTACCATAGAAATTCAATAAAATACAGAACCAAAGGTAAAAACCATACCAATTCACACACTTTTGCTGTTTCCTTCCCCTTGTTTTATTCAGGCCATATTCTACTCTCTCTTCTTTCACAGTTGCTGTTTTCACCCTTTTCACTCCCTGCATTGTTTCCATTCTTTCTTTTTAAAGGAAAGTATCTCCTCAGTTGATTTCTACACTTCACAGATTCCCTCAGGTTCTCAACTCTTTTATCACACATTCCCTCCCTATCTTACCCATTTTCCACAGGGAACTTCCAGTATCCTTTATTTCTCCCAATTATTTGCTCCTGTTTCCTTCTAGTCCCAACATAAATGCACAAACATGTTCTAAACTAAAAGGAACAGCTACTGCAAATGCAGTCATTTGCCTGACCTCATACTACTGCGTGGTTAAAAAAAAAAAAAATTAAAACCCCAACAAAACAGCATCTTTTGCTTTCTTGCTGTTCTCCATGGCCCTCCCTCCCTATTTCTTCTGGGTTCTCAGAGTTTGAGCACAAAACCAACTGAAAGTCTGTCCAAACAGACACAGCCCGTTTCTCGATTAATTTCTTCAGCCACTGCTAAGGTAAGTGCTGCATTTTTTCCAGCAAACCACTTGTGTCACAGGCTCACTTCAAGGCTTAATTCTATATACATCATCAGCAAGTATTTCTGCCCAGCTAGCATAAAATGCAAAGCCATTTCCCACATAGCTGGTTTCCAAACAGGGTTTCGATTGCCAGGATTTGCCTTTATCAATACTCAGATATTCTCCACTTGCCTGTTTTCATCCTCCAGCTAAAACTGTCACAGCTGGGCAGTCATATAATTTATCACACCAGTTTCCCCTCTACTGTGACAAACTGCAGTTCACAAGTGGGGTTGCTAGGACCAGGACTTGGGGAAAAAAACCTTGCAAGCCTGATCCAAGCAAATTGCATCAATACTCAGTGATGGCAGTGTGCCAGTGCTAATTACTTCACTGCCAATCAGTTTATCAGAAGCACCCAGCCAGCGTGCTCATCTTTCAAGTCCTCTCCCATGTCTCCAAGTGCCCCACCTTGACTTCCTCCACTACCGAAACATCTGGGTGGCCCCTTCTCACAGTGCAGTCTAAAGAGATGACAAAGGCTGTAAGTAACAACATAATACAAGCTCTCATTAAAATGCAGTGGAAAACAGAGTGAGAAACCACAGTATAATCTAAAGTGTTAAGATGCTTTAAGTCCAGACTGGAGCATCTCCTTTGTTGCTCAACATGGAAAAATTGAGCTAATGCCTATCTGAAGGGCAGAAGGCAGCTGGAACAGTGTAGCCTTGAAGACCCGCATTCATTCTCCTCCCTTTCTTAGGAAGATTGGGGAAATTAAACTAGATGCAAAAGCTCTTTCTTCTCTGTTACCACTCATCTGCCACCAGCTTTATTGCAAGACAGTCCCTCCCATCCTCTTTCCTGCAGTCACTTCAGCCAGCAGCCAGGCTCTTCCAGGAAATCAGACAAGACAAGAGCAGAATCACTCATCTGCCAACCACCTGATCATACAGCAGGGGCAAGAGATTGTAAGAGGAAACTAATTTTTGTAAAAAGAAGCCTTTTACTGCTTCTCAGGATTTGGCTTCTGTGTAGAATGACACACAAAGGAACTCTTACAACATGTACACAGAGAGGAATTCAGATTAGGGAAGTAGAGAGAGAAGCAGAGACAGCTCTGAACCGAGCTTGAAATCTTGCAGATCCTCAAGTGCATGTCATAAGATGAGAGCAACAGGCTTGTACTAGGAACTAGGAGGAATAAACAACCCTTTTTAAACCTTCCTATTTGAGGAGCTGCTGAATACTCAGTTTAAACTTTTTTTTTTTTTGACATAGATGATCTCCATGATTTTAACACTCAGATTTGAGGTGAAAGGGGGAAGCAAATGACTGCCAGCATGGCAAAGCAACTCCAATCTCACCAGGGACAATCTAGAGTAACTGACCGTGAACAGAAAAAAATGAACTCATGTATTTTAAAGGGGTGAATTTAACTCAAAAATATCAAAACCAAAAAGAGCTATAAACTCTCACACCATTAATATCTCACAGACCTATTTTCAATACTTCCAATTCATATCATATGCATACATAAAAAGAGTGTCAATGCCCTTTCATGATCTTAAATCTCAGAAGGGTTAAATAAGAGCTGGTGAAAAAGTCCATAACTATAACAGTCTAAGTAGCAGTACTGCAGTGTTGGGAATGCTTATTTACAGGTTGCTCCCTGCAGCCAACCTAAAGAACAAGTGATCAGGGATTACAACTCATAGGACTCTGAGACAAACTTGCATTTGATTTACTGAGTGAAGCTTTCCAAAGCTGGTCATAAAGTTCCCCTTTGTCTCCTCCTGGCTCACAGGCAGCTACACCTGAGAGTGCCTTTGCCATCCTGTCCAGAGGCTGGGATTCAGCTTCTAAACTTTCAAAGGTTGCACAGTGTTCATAAGTGCACAGGGGGCAAATACACACTGACCTGAGCTGCAGAGCTAGGAAAGGATGAATAAAACAGAAAATATGGGACAGTTTACTAAAGGTTTGGTCCATGACTCAACAGTTTCTAAAGTCTGCCCAGGAAAGGTTGGCAGCCTGAAACTGATGTAAAAATAGTGCTTTTTTTAAGAAATCCAGAGCCAATCAAAACCATGTAACAAATCCACTGAACTTCAGGTTGTTACCGCATTGCATTGCAACATTTTGAAACTTCCCAGAACAAAGCTTTTGTCCACAGGACAGAGCCATTTGCGCAAACCAGAAATAGCTGCTGCTGTTAATGCAGTGAATTCTATGTATGTGCACACAGCTGGCAGAGACCATTCCTCCTCAGCAGGCAGGAATGATACTTGCTTGAACATCTACGCATATGTGTGCAGCCACACACAAACATAGCAAACTGCATGTGTATGTGTTTATTAAATTGTACCAGCAAAAGCTTCAGTAAGAGAAAGTCATGGTCATGAACTTGTCAAAGCAAAGAAATGAAAAAATATGCAGTGTAGCTCTTCGGGGAAAAGGGTATGGAGAATGGGGAATCTGCAGGTTAGCTTTTTCCTGGGCTCTGATGACTTTATGGTAGAAACAGGTGAAGTGAAATCTGACTAGGGTAACTTTAGCCAGAGAGAGTGAGATAGAAATAAACAATATTATTCCTGGAAAGAAGGGGTAGTAGCTGTCCATCTGCCAAAGTGCACTCCAGTCCAGAGCCTATTAGCTGCGGATTCCTTTCTGCACTCCACCGCCCAGTGTCAGGGCAACGGTCCCAGGTCTTGACGTCAAAGCTGCCTTTTGTTTGCTGCGCAGACTTTCCCCTTTTGCAGGTTTAGCTGACTGAGGCATGGAAGAGCAAAGGGCCAGATTCTGCAGATCTGAAGATTCTGGCCAGATCTGCAAACTGAATGCAAGCCTCCAAGGAAAGTTCTCTCTCCATGTTACTAATTTCAACCTTTCCAGTGGGGGGGGAAAAGAAAAAGTTCAGTGTGTCTAAATTGATTTACATCTAAATTGTCCTCTTGCTAACCTTTCCTTCAATTTGTGCCCTGTGTTTTATCTGTTGCAGTTTTATCTTTCATTATTTAGACTGCAAGAGCTGCCAAGCAAGGACCCTTTCCATAAGCATAAGACAAGACCATAAAACTACTTCTTTAACTGTCAGATATATTTGGAGAAAATCCTTCCATAAAGAGGGGGATAAATTTCCAGTGTTCCAGGATAGTACCTTGGGATATCAGAGGGAAAAGAAGGAACGAGACCAGGTGCTATTATACAATCCTTCCACCTCTCTGGTCTTGGGACAGCTAGAGCCATACTGATTGTTTTCCAAAGTTAGAAGAGGAGCCTCTCTTCTGCTAGTCACAATGACTTGGGCACATACAAGCCACTCCTTGCCCTTCATATCCATCCGTCTGTCCCAAAACACAAGCTACCCTGTGGGAATATAGGGGAAGATGGGCCTGCGGTAGAACTATCTGTGTTAGGTCAGGCTTCTCCTGCTAAAGAGGCCCTTTAAGATACAGTTATAGCAGTCACAGTAAAATTACGTCACTTGATATAAATTCAACACTCTATTATATCCTACAGCTTTTTTGTTTAAAGACCAAATATTGTAGATCACTAAACAGGGGGCAAAAAGAAATGGAAAAATACAGTCACAAAAATGGGCACAGTAATCAGCTGCTATGTATTTCCGAGAGGAGATGCCAGTCTTCTCACATGCTCAGAGTTAAGATCTGACCACATTTGTAATTCCTCCTTTCAACAACAATAAACCTGGCACTCGCTGGGATATTCCACAACAGGGCCCTTCTATTCTCCTGCCACTGAGACTCCCAAACCCATCTGCCTCCACCCAAAGCAGAGGCCAATGCTCTTACTCCTGTTCTCCAAACACAGGTGTGCTGCAGGCTCTCCTTTTTTCGCCTTCTGAAAGCTTAAAGCTGTGGAACCTTTGATATCTTTCCTTCTTGTAAGACTCTCAAACTAGTACTTGACTTTGTGATTCTTGCATGAGTACTGTTCCTGGCTTCATATACCTGTAACCAAGTGGAAAAACATGACTATTATCTCCTGGCTAAGGCACAGGGCCATCACTGCTGGGATGCAGCATTCCTAGGGTATTAGTAGTTAACAAGATGAACAGTGTATGCTCCTGCTAGTGAAAAGAAAAAGACAGAAAGAAGAAAAAAAGACCTTTCTATCATCTCTGCTGTAAGAGTAACAAAATTATATGCTCAACCCAGGCCAAAGTGTTTCATCCCTTGTAAAGTGTTAATTTGTGAGGCAGAAAGCAAGTTGCCTGCATCTCAATGGAGCCTGGTCATCCCATGCCATCCTACTGACCTGTACAGAAAGCCAAACCTCCCAGAGAAGTAACCCATGTCCAGTTCCCTTGGACAACTTATTCACTAACTAGTGCCAGTAAATATTCATTCAACAACACACATCATGGGTAGGAGGATGGAGTCCCAAGTGGAGTCTCATACAGTCACACTTCCCTCTCCTGTCTTTCAGCCGAACTACAAGCACACAAATAAATGGGAACTGGGTGCCACATTTACTCTCTTTTAAGCTTCTAGTGTTTTCAGGGAAGTCACATTAAACGAAATGGAAAGGCCCATTCATTTTCACTTGTTCTCTACAGCAGGGAGACACAAGCTAGCAGGTCAGTAGGATGACTTTATAGTACCGACTTAAAAGCACACATGGGTGGTATCGGGGGCAGATGGCAGGAAGTCTGCCAGCTGCTACAGTCTGATCTAGAGCTCTGCATGGGAGTGCTCCACCAAACCAGGCTCTGACCTTCTATCAACGTGTCCTGGAAATGCATGCTGCCAGTCTGGTCACTGTGGAGATAAGCAGGGCCTGTTAGGCCTCATACAGATCCTTTCTCTAATATAAAGGCTTGACAAAATTGAGCCCTGGGGATCACTAGCAACTTGAACTTAATTTATGTCACATAGTGCTCTCCAAAACTAGACTGTGATGCAGAGAGAAAGAACATTTCCAGGTACTGAAGAAACAGCTATTCCAGTAATGCAGCACTCCCCTCCCACTCCATCAAAGTAGGTAAGCAAGCGACACGAGGCTTATTCCAAGCACTCTGAGCCCGAGAGTCAGATCTCAAGAAATCAATAGACTAAAATGCTAGTAGTAGGGGTGTCAGGGTGAAACAGTTGCATGTGGCTGGTTATTGGTCTTTAGACTGTTGACCCTTTAGAGAGTTATACTTTCCAAGCTCTCCCTGTCACTACAAGGGCTGAGAATCTTCTTTTTTTTTTTTTTAAACAAAAAAGAAAATCATAGACTATCTCATCACAATAGAGAATTATGAATCCAGAGCCAGAGGCTTGAAGACAAACAGTAAGTATACAGAGAGCTAACAACTACCGGAGCATCCCCCTGATGCTGGAGGTCATTTCTGCCAGTGCCAGCTCGCAAAGAGCCAGCAGCAAGCCCACCATCACTGCCTGGAAGATCTGCTTTTAGCAACCAGTTGGCTCCCAGGGCAGGATTTGCGCCACAGCGTCTCATCTCCCAACTCCCACCCATTCTCTTCCTCCCAGATTCAGATAATACAGGGACAAGCTGCCTACCACAGGAGGGTGATCATTTGTATGTGTTTCATGTGTAAATGTATGATGGGGTGTTTCAGAGTTAAAAAATAAAAACCAGCCACATAGCTGAAAATGTTCGCCTAGGTCCTAAGTCTCAGCAAGCCAAATAAAACCCCTGCCACCTCCCCAGCACTCAGCAATGAGTGGCTCTCTGCACTGCCTGCTAAGTAGCACCAGCTTCCCACCCAAAGTCAGAACAGACAAGGAGTTTGGAGGCCATGGCTGCCCTGACTTCCCTGTCTCTGTCACATTGGTTTTGCTTGTGATGGTGCAGAGAACTAAAGGAAACAGAACTCCTGGGAGGAAGCGAGTCAGGAAACCTGTACAGCGTTGCAGGGGGAAGTGTGACTCAGAGCGCATGGTGCTCACTGCTCTCTGGCACCCTGGAGGAGGAGATAAGATTGTGTAATCCCCAAGATAATTTGCTGCACATCCCAATTCTGCTGATCCTCCCAGGGGAGGGGTGCATCTACTGAGTACTGTACATTAGCTGATTTCTTAGAATAAACTGTGACAGCTCCCTGTGAGCTCATCGCATGGGAGGGGAGATGCTGGGCTCCCTGCCTGTGCTGTCAGAAGAATGAGGAGCTACAGAAGCACTGAATTTATCAAGAGCACAGCAGAGACCTGGCAAACCTCTTGTTTAGTCTATTTATTCTTCTTTCACAGACAGAGAGTGTAGGTACTATGTACTTGAAAGCAAGACAGGAACAGCAGAGGAGAGGATTTAGGAAAGAGAGATTTTGAGAAAGAGGAGGATAAATGTCGTGGCAATAGGAGGGGAAGTGATGGTCTGTGTGGTCAGGACTGGTGAGGGAACAGTCAGGGAGAGAGGTACCAGGAGGAAATAAGCCAAGAGTGTAGGCCAAGCAATGGAAGCAAGGAGGGCAGAAAGAGGATGGAGAAAAGATCATAGGGAGAGTCACTTAGGAGTGATGAGGAAGGTATAGCAAAAACGAAATGCCCCTGGGATTGAAAGAGCGAAGAAACATTACACTGAGGGAAAGAGGCTGCCATCCATTTTGAGTTCTCAGTACATACCAGAGCCAGAGTTTGCATTTCTGGGTCTCTCTTCATCTGTTTAAGGGCCATTCCTGAAAAACCACCAGAGCCCTGAAATAAGGGAGTGAAACAAGATACCAAAAATCAGCCTTTTTCACCCATACAGGATTGTCCTTGTTTCCTCACCATGAATGCAGGCATAAGCAGTGTTAACACTCACAAGCTCAGCTCTTCGCCTGTGTCAGTAGAGCACCTGGTGCAAAAAGGTCTTGGGACGCGAGTAGGCTTCTTGCAGTTTCTGCTGTACAAGTAAAGCTCCCAGGCATCTCAGGGAGCTTGATGCCAGCTGAACTTCCAAACTCTCACCCTCTGCTCCCTGGAGACAAAACCATGCTGACAAAATTGCTTTTGCAAAAAACCTACTGAATGTGAGCGAAGGGAGAAGGAAGCACTCACTGTCCCAGGACAGGCACGCGCACGCGCACACACCAGAGCACACGCTGCTGCTCTGCATGGGCTTTCACAAAAACTTGTCACAGAGTCAGAAAAGGCCCCATCCTGTCCCAGTTCACCAGTGTCAAAATCCACTAAACGATCATGAACACAGCACAAGTTAGGGAAATCCAGGCACGGTTATTCAGAAAATTCACTCCCAAGAAGTATCATTTTCAGAAGGGACCGTTCTGTGATTCCCAGGAGAGCTTCATGCTCCAACATGCAGGTATGCGCTCGGGCTGCAGCTGCACAGAGCCTCTGTCCATTTGAAGTAGATCTAAACAGTATTTCAAGCACTGTTTCAGAGTCCCAACTGTGTACAACATGGCACTAAAAAAAAACATACAGTCTTCCAACTACAAATTTGTTATGCTATTTATGTTTGAGTCAGGAGACAGAACTGATCAAACCATCAATTTCAGAGACTTTTACACTCAACTGAAGGCCAGCAAAAATGCTGGCTGAGACTCAGAGGACCTAAAGCCTATTTCCATTTCTGCCCTGACCTGTCAGCTATCCTGGAACAAACCACTGTGTGTCCTTGGGCTCCAGGTCTCTTTTCTCCCTTTGTTTGCCTCACTGGTATTAAATGCAAGCTTCCTGGGTGTTGGCTGCTGGACAGTATATTCCTGTAACATTAAATGCATCCCAAACTGCGAAATGCTAAATGGTTCTGTAATGGAAATAATAATGAGTACTTTAGGTTTCAAGCCTGGTATTTCTAGGACAACTGTCACAGCTCGCATGACCTAACATCCTAGGGCTACCAAGCCTGGGAAGAGGAGCTGTGTATCAGAACTGTGCACAGGGGAGCAGGCGATTGACCCTACAACTTCTGGTAACAAAAAAAAGTAACATTTTTATCATAAAATCCAAATCAAAGGCAATTCTTATTCCTCAGCCATGAAAATTCAAGGCTGCTGGAAAGCCACCAGTTTGCTGGAAATTTGTGATTGTTATTATGGTTCAGTGAGACCCTATACTGTAATTCCTTACACATTCCTTACTGTGATCAGTCTGTTACTCAGAAAAAGGACAACTATATTTTGTTCCTGTAGACAGTATCTGTAAGGCCACAGTGCATGGACTGAAACTATTGGTATTGTGCTTTATAAGTGTGTGTTAGTTATTCTGCCCCCTGCAAACACTTACCCACCCTGCGAGCACAGTACAGGGATGAAGCCATGTCCAGCTGAGCAGGTACTCATGGATTTTTGTTTAAATGATGTGAGCCTGACTCAGCTGCTGATACCTCCTCACCACACAGGATGCCTGCACTGTTTTGCAGCAGCTCTGTTTCTCCCTTTGAATCTGTGCTAATAGGAAAGCATCAGGTGGAAGAGTTTATTTTTCTAGTTATTGTTTTTCAAGATGCTGCCTGGCCTAGATCAATTCCAAGAACCAAGGCAGTTGAACAAAGAAACTTTTACAGGCTCGTCAGCGGCATGAGCATCACTGCTCTGGCAACTTCCCACGCTGCAGCAAGAATTTGCAAAAACCAAAATGAGACCACACACAACAGAAGGGCTGAGCAGCACATGCAAGGAACTTCCAGCAACAGCACCTTTAGCACCTCTGCAGACATCAGAGGTGATGGGCAGCCTCCAGCACCATGCCGTTACACTTCACCAGAATACATGCTCGAGTAGAAAATCCTCCCTGCCGCTGTTTATTCAGGCAACTAACCAAAAACCACAGTACTTCCACTGTGGTGGCAGGGGTAAGGCAGGAGATAGGGCTGTTCACTCAGTTCCCTCACAAGAGGCCATACTCTCAGACAGGATTCACACACCACAGCCTCTTCTCTGCCTTGCAATACTACAGGTTGCTGACTACGAAGCCTGAAACTTGAACAGCAGTAAATTCCTTTAGGGGACAGGACGGGACAAAGCAGAGACTTGTAAGATCCCAGTGCTTCAGCCCTTCTTTCTTCACCCCCCATGCCAGGAAAGAAAAAACATTCACTTCCATGAACTCTGCACAAATAATCCCCCCAAAACTAATCTCATTACATGCAACTACAAGTGCCAGCTTAGAAACAGTGAATTTGATACCCCAGGTTACCCCAACCCCTTCTCATTCTTTATGTGTACTTTGACAGATGCCTATGCTGCCGTTCAGGGTGGGTTCATTTTATCTCCTGGACTAATGCACTGAGGAACTGAAATCAGGGGCCAGCCCTCATCAGAGCTTGACTGAGAAAGTAAAGCCCCCAGGCTGACCAAAATCAACCTGATGACCTGTGTCAAGAGAGAAGCCTAAGCCAATTTTAGGCACAGAAGGGAAGGAAGGGATTTTCTTTCTCCCCTGAATAAAGCAAGCCAAAAACGTTGAAAGAGAAAAAACCTTTGGACTACTCATCTTTGGCTAACTGCATCCATGGAAATAGCAATGGAAATGCCTACATGTGCTATGTTCTGGTCACCTTAAGCTGTTTTCTGGATCTCACCAGGTTCATCACAGCCATCAGACTCAGATAAATTTGGCACTGGGGCTATGGCTGTGACAGTCACAGCGGTGGAATAACAAGCTTTGAGTCAGCCTGAAGAAAGAAGCAAATGAGCCAGTGCATTTCCAGTGACCCAGAAAGAGTTTGTGTTTCCAGACAGCTCTCTGCCTGGGGACCCCACAGGCATTAATAAACCCTCACAATCCCCAGCTGAACCACTGTATCAGTACATCGTATACTATACATAGCGGAAACTGAGGCATCAGAGAACAGTGCTTGGCCCCAATCAGGCAGCAAGAAACAGAATCCAAATTACTAGATTATGAACTACAAACTCTTCCTCCGTATCTGTACCACAAATGCAGACCCCCATGTAAGCAATTTCATTAAACTGACTGGAATTTACCCTACAGCATACACAGTCTTCATATGCCTCTTAAAACACATTATCAAACATGTTGTGCATCAGTACACAGCACCATGCTGTAACTACCCTCTCAAGATATACCTGAACCATAACAATTTTGGGGGAGTCTGTGGCTGAGAAGTTCTTTGCAGTCCAAAAGGCACTTTCCTTACTGAAGCACAGATCCCAGCAAGGACATGGCCACTGGAGCAGCCTGCTTGGCTGAACAGCTGCTCATGCTTCAATTCTGATAGGCAAGATAAAAAAATAAAAGGTGGTCTTAACATAAATCTAGTGAACCTGAGTTACATTAGGGATACATCTGGCTGATGATGTGACACTGTATTTCATAGTGGCTTCCAAACACCTGGCCTCAATGAATGAAAAAAGCCTTTGACCCTTTCTGTAAGAGCACATTTTGTAGCCTCTTGTAGCCTCTCTTGGTGCAGTGAGGGTTAATCCAGGCTACTGAACCAGAGGGATGAAGATCAGCTCATCTTTTCCATTCAAGCAGAGCCTCCTACAGAAAATGCTGGTTTCTCGATGCTTGATGCTCTGTCTCAGTGACTTCCAGGAACAGTGAGCTAAACTCAGCTGCTCTTCCCAGCACCAGCTGAGGGGGCGGCAGGGGATGGAACACAGCCCTGTTCTTGGAAGGCAGGAAAAAATAAGGCTCTGGCAGAGCTGTGCAAACTCTCCTTTCTCCCTCCACCCCTCCTCAAAAGCCTCTTTCAGCACCTCTAATCCCTCACAGTACAGCCGGGTTGGTTTTTCCTTTTATTAATTAAGCATAAGAGCAATGTAAGAAAACTGCAGGCAATTCTCAAGCAGAGAGAGGTTAAGTTAATCAAATAAATAAATGATAAGCTCATCTCCATGAGCTCCCACATGCCCCATGACTTTGCTCAGTTTAGTGCATGACCTACTGTACTTCTTAACATTTTCCTGTTAGATAAACACAGAAAGCTATAGAACCATCCAGCTCATGGAAACTATTTTTGGCTGCTTTATCTTCATGCAATAAGAATTCCAAGGGATGATTGGGTATTTGGATTTCTCCCAGCCTGGCTGACTGTGAAGGGAGCAGACAGTAACCTCATTGCTATTCTTCTGTGGAAACAAACATCTTTTAGAGATGACAAGTATCTGGCTTGTAGGTACAGAACTCTGAATGAGATTCAGGGAAATACAGCAGTCACCAGCTGCGAGGAATGTAAGGATAGCCTCGAGGCACACAGAAAAAGGAAAACAGGAATCAGACTGAGTTTGTTTCACAGTTCCCTGCAAGCTGCCCTTGAAATACAAGGCAGCAGCACCGAGCTGTGAATAGGGGGAGAAATCCTGCTGCAAAGTTTTCAGTCAGCAGCACAGCTGGATGAGAATTTACACCATGTTTTATACAGACTCAAGTCTGGCCCTGCAGGAAAATAAAAGAAAGCCTGTGACGTCTCTGTCGGTAGGCCTCAACCAAGCACCCAGCAAACTGCCTCCCTTGTCAGGCATCTTGGCCAACGGGCCCAGGAATGAATGGGCCACAGAGCAGCTCAGACTAACAACTGGTCACCCCAGGACAGGGCTATGGCATGCTGCCACAGAAGCGTTGCAGGAGAAGCTGTTCTCTGAGATATACAGTAGTTGTTCAGCAGATAAGACATCTGTCTCCAGCACAATCAGTCTCTCACCTATTACAAGTGTTCCATGCACTTAAAATGCTGTGGTTTTCTGTTTGTTAGGTGTTTTTTTCACCTGCTGGACAGAAGGAAAATATAAATCTGCATGGTTACACACACTGGACTCTGAAGTTCCCTGCAATGCCAAGGCCATATGCACATGTTTAGAAGACAAGCAGACTTCATTGTTATCTTTCATGGATTTCAGGGCTATTAAAAAAAAACCAAAACACACAGAGAATAGCACAGAAAGCATTGTAGAGTCAGCAGCAAACTCCAAGACCAGTTTACAGGTTGTTGAACATTTTCCACTTCTGATTTCTAGGTTCTCAGACACCAGCTAAGAGATTGAAGCTCTCTGCTGTCCCTCTGGGACTTCTAAACTCCGCCAGCATGATGCACCATTTATCTCTGCTACCTTCAATTAGAAACAGGAAGCAAAGAGCTGGGCACTGGGCTCATTTTTAGCTGTGCAAAACTGTGATGACTCAGCTACTTGCCTATATATCAATGTAGATGTGCTGATTTACCCTCTGTGAGAAATTGGCTCATTAGCTAGAATTAAACAGAGGCCCAAGCTACACCATTTAAATTTGAACAGTGCTCTTGAACACCCTGTTCAGTCCAGGAACTGGGATTTGCTTGGTGCCTTCCTATATTTAGCATACAGTAATGTAACTGAAGCAACAGAATTAGACCCACAAATAGACTGGTTTCTCAGTACTTAATCAAGGACCTTTTCCTAGAACTGCAGAAGGCTGAAATTAAAAGAAAGGAATGTGTGGTAATCAACCCCATGGAGGCAAGAGGAAACCATCATGAGTTTAAACTCCAGACACACATTCTGGCCAGCTGAATGTACCCTTGTTTAAATTAAAAGTGGCTTCACAGTGACCCAGGCCAGGGACTGCATGAAACACTTCAGAGTGCGCAGCCCACATACAAGGGATTACTGAGCAGATACAACTCTTATGGTCTGCAATTCATTGTACAATAAGAATGTCCTCAGAGGCCTATCCTTAATGGATGAGGCAAACAACAGGTCTGAGGTATCTCTGCAATAATGCTAATCTGTTTTTGTCAGCGACTTTTGTGAACAGCAAAAGGTATAGAAAGGAGTGACCGCAAGACAAATCCAGTGTACAACCTGCAAAATGCATAAAACAGGCAGCAATCATACTGCAGCAGCACTTAACAACAAAGAGAAGAAAGGCAGGAGCCTGCAGCACTGTGCTCATTCATATTCACTATTAACAGGTCTTACAAGATAAACTAGAAGACTCCATTTTCTGTCCTTTTCTTCTTAATCTTCTAATTTTTACTGGGGGGCTGAATAGGAGAATTAACTTTAAAAAAATCTTTCTTCTGTCACCAATTTTCATATTACTATTAGGAAAATCTCTTTGCATTCTAACCTAACTACTGCCAGAAGAATAAGACAAAGAAAGTATTCCATAAGTAGAAACAGTCAGACATTTAAAAGGTGTTGAAATACTTCAGAAACTTTCAAGACTTGCAGCTTACAGTGAATGAAAGGGAACTTCATTTTTATGTATTTCTACAATATCAGCATCACAAGCTGCTGCTGCCCACTGCCACACACAGTCAGACAGGACATGTATGGACATGCAAAGACATGGATGCAGAGCTAAGTCAG